>CABHPQ010134369.1:0-14917 GCA_902168405.1 Peromyscus aztecus
TTTCTTTATGCTTTTTCCTGAATTTTCTATTCTCTCTGTTTCATCATTCTGACCAGCATGATTTATTCCGATAGGCATTTTGTTATTTAATCGCTCAGAGCAGGGATTTCCTCTGCGACTGCAGGAAAGGCTTGAACTGGATTTGCTGTTGGGGCCTCCAAGAGGCCCCTCTGGGAGTTTCCCGAAGACTGAGGCAAAGGATTACCTTGTCTGTCCCTTGTTGATCTACATTCATTGGTCCAGTGCTTTCCCTTACCACACCTTCTGCATACTCCAGAAGGAAGGGGCATTCTGTTGCCATTGTTCCTTGAAGAAACATTGTTCCTAGGAATGACCTGTTTACAGTCCCTTTTTAAATGTCCTTGCTTACCACATCCAAAACCGTTTCAAGGCAACTGGCTCAGACGATACACCCTCACGGACTACTCCATGATCCTAAAATTTTCTTTGTGTCCCCATAAGATACAGCGCCCCCCTCCAACAGGAAGTAGTAAGAAAAGCTACGCCCAAATTCCCAAATTATATGTAATTTACTTTGTTAAGGTTAAAACCTTCCTTTTTGAAAAAAAAAAGGGGGGGAAGTGCTGTGGGAATGTTCTGTATGGCAAATGTGTTGCTAATAAAATACTGATTGGCCAGTGGCTAGGCAGGAGGTATGGGCGGGACTAGCAGAGAGAATAAAAAGAACAGGAAGGCAGAAGGAGTCACTGACTGACTGCCAGCCGCCACCAGGACAAGCAGCTTGTAAAGATGCCGGTAAGCCACGAGCCATGTGGCAAGGCATAGATTTATAGAAATGGATTGATATAAGATATAAAGACAGTTAGCAAGAAGCCTGCCACGGCCATACAGTTTGTAAGCAATGTAAGTCTCTGTGTTTACTTGGTTGGGTCTGAGCGGCTGTGGGACTGGCAGGTGAAAGAGATTTATCCTGACCGTGGGCCAGGCAGGAAAACACTAGCTACATTCCTCTGTTTTCATATGCTGGGTACCAAGTACTACTGGGAAATAGTCATAGCAACATGCAGATTGTTGTCCCTGTGGGTTTATGAAAAATACCATAGTAATATTGCTTAGCTACGGTTGATCACCTTTTGTTAGTCCTCTCAGTAATTGTTTCAGAATATCTCCTCCATGAACAAGCCTGTTGTCTTCTATGATTAATACCTCTGACAAACTTACTCCAAATATTTCTTCTCCATTGACTTAAGTCTAGCTGTCTCTGATATGGGGATATTCACAGGTTTATTTTGAACATCATACTCCAAATGAAAATCGTCTAACTTCTCAAAATTAGAATAACAACTAGCTTTTGATAAATGGTTGTTTTGAACTATGCAGTCACTCATTTCAAAACTGGAGGAAGGAAGCTAGGTGTGGTGGTGTGCGCCTTTATTCCCAGCACTCAGGAGGCAGAGGCAGGTGAATCTCTGTGAGTTCAAGGCCAGCCTGGGCAACACAATGAGTTCTAGGACAGCCAGAGCTACCTAGTGAGACCCTGTCTCAGAAAACAACAACAAAAAGAAGGGGAGGAGGAGAAGAAAATGGGGAAAAGGTTGTTGTTATTACTGAGAATGGGTCTCACTATGTCACTAGGGAGCTCAGACTGCCCTCAGATCCTGAGTGCTCCATTTACAGAGTGCACTGCCAGCTCTAGAAGATGTTCCTAACTGCCTGCTTACTTCAAGATACCACTGTGAAGTCAAAGCAATAAAACAAAATAACAAACAACACTCCCCTCCCCCCAAAAAATCTGTTTAGAATGACCTGAATTGTCTGCACACAAAGCACATACTGAGCATAGTATTAAGGCTTTAGAAGGCCAGTGAAATATTGTCCCAACTCCTTAGGCCTGCATCAATCAATAAACATATGCATTGATTGTCTAATCTGTAAAGAACAGCACAGACAGAAAAATAACAGAAGACAAAGTCCAGATTCACCAACAGGGAGTATAGTTTTGGAGACAATATTACAAAAAAGGAAACAACCCAGTAACAAGATAGGGCAGAGAGCATCCAGTGCTAGAGAAGCTTGGCCCAAAGACAGGGAACTGAAAAGTTACAAATCCTGAACTGAGGCAGTTATTGTATCAACAGCACAAAATTTAAAACTCAGCGAATGTACAAATGATACATGGGGATGAACCTATCAGTGTCCCTAATATCCAATTTAGCAACTCTAAAGCACACAAAAATTATTTTATAAAAATGTCAACTATAAAATGTGATATTTAACTTAAAATAAAACAAGAATGTTACTTCTACATAAAGATAATTTATAAAAAGATATTGCTAGGTATTTTAATAAATTTATAAAACTTTACAATGATAGGAAAATAGCCTTGTTTGTCCAGGACCATCTACATTTTAGTTTTCTATCCTTGGAAACTCCTCAGTTCTGTGGGAACTGAGACATTCAATAGTCTTAGCGACCAAGGTAATGATTCCACTTGTTTTAACTTTTTCTATGGATCTCAACAGAACAGGAACTAACAGAATCCTGCGACAAAGCAGTTTCCTATTTCTCTGTTTCTTAAAACTGTAGAAAGAAAACCAGATCAGTTACACAGAACTAAGCAGGGCTCAGGATTATATCACAGGGACTGCATTTGAGAAATGTCTCTCTTAGCTCTAGAAATATTTTTAACAAACTCTAAATCATTACTTCTTTGACTCCTAAAATCCAGACTCCTGCATAAACTTCCTAACGCTCAGTCCCTCTGTTCTTCCCATCCCAGGCCTTCATCCCAACTGCATGCCCCTTGACAAGGTAAGGCCTTCATGTCTATACCAGAACCTCACCATCTTGCAGCTTGCCAGTCTTCAACCTTTTCATTAGCACACATGACCCTCATCCTGATCTGATGGGCCCTTTTCTACACACAACCCTGCAGGAGCTGTCTCTACCATGGTGCCCACTTTTCTTCTCAGGCATGCCCCTCTGGATCTTCTAAGGACAACAGCAGCAGTGCCATCGAGCCTGCTCATCGAACGTACTCTACCTCTAGGCTACACTTCCAGCTGTCTTGTAGGTGGTTTTTGTATTGTAGGGTTGTCTTTTGAGGGGGGGGGGGCACTGTCTTTTTTCTTTCCCTCAAAACCATCATCAGAACGACCATGTATCTTCCTCCCCTACTTGCCCCAATTGAGTTAGAAGGGTCACTTGAGCCCAGAAGTTCAAATGCAGCCTTAGCAAAATGAGACACTACATCAAGGGAAGAAATAAATTATCATCAGAATTTTTTATAAAGTTTACAAACTAATGCAAACAAACCCTCCTCCAAGAGTTATCAGTCTACAAACACTATTTTACAATAAAATAAATTTAAAGTCCCCTTAAATTAAGTAAACTTAAATTACTCAAATAAGAAATGGATGACAGAACACAGGTTTTTTTTTTTAAGCTTGGAATTATTTCACTGAAAATACTACTTATCTCATAAAGCAAGAAATCATCCATTATTGTACCAATCTAACTCCTGTTTCATTATACTACTATTTTCCCCAAGCACACTTTTTATTTTTGACTCCACAGCCCATTTATAAAAATTGTCAAATACAGGTCAGGTAGAATCCTTAGATAACATCAAGACATCAAATATGTAATTTATGTTCATGTTTGGAGAACTTTGAAAACAATATTCCAAAACACCACAAGATGGTGATATTGCACCATAAAAAGGATGTTTTAAATAGTTACTTTTTTGTTATCATCGTCCTCAAAACAAAATAACTTAACTCTTTTCCAAGAAAGGACATTAAAAAGTGTGCATACTTTTTTTTTTTTTAACTAGGAAATACTAGTCAGGAAAACATACTTAAACTTAGCAGCAAGCCTGGCCTTTAGCCCAAAGAAGTTAAAAACCCTAGACTAATAAAAACCCAGGACTGGTGGCTATGCCCACACTGGCCTCCTTCCCTGACCAGCTCTATCTACCCTCATAATCATCATCAAAAATTTCAATCAGTGTATGTTTTACTTGCTATCCTAACCATTTTTCCTATACTTAATTTAAGAAGTGATTCCTACTTTTTCCTTTGCCTTTTTAATTTATATATATATATATATATATATGTATATATATATATATATATATACATATATATATATATTTGAGACAGGGTCTCAAGCTCAGGCTAGCTTCAAAACTCAGCAATCCTCTATCCCCCACTTCAGCCTCCAGAGTATTGGGATCACAAGTGTGAGCCAGCGTGCCCAGCTCCCATTCCTTTTTTTTTTATTGTCTTAAAAACACTGACACTAAGCTTCAGTTATATCAGCACAGGATTACACCTGAATGGTGTTGAGCACTGGAAGTTAGGTACTTCCTTTTTTCCTGTGCTATTTCACAACATCTTATAATATGCAATGCTTACTATCTCCAGAATGGGAAAATACTAACTTTAAAGCAAAAAATTATACATGTAAGTAATTTTTCCTCTTGCCTTATTGAACACTGTAGAAAACAAATTTTCTATTCAAATGCTGCACAGTACCAATTTAAAGAATACTATTCAAGACTAAATACATTAAAACTTTAGGTCAAACTCTAAGATCAAATCCCAGCTTACACACAGAAAATACTGCCTCAATGCCATTATCTTGCGAACCCACAGGGAATACCTATGTCCACAGATGTGGTGTCAACTAAATGGAATGGCACAATACTTGTATAAAATCACACACACACCCCTCTCATATACTCTAGTCACCTGTGGATTACTTTAAAAACACAATGTAAATCCTATGTAAAATACGTTACACTGTATTGTTCTGGAAATAAAAGTTGAGGGGAACCATGAATATGTTCAACACACATGGGGAATTTTTTCTCAAATAGTTTCAGTACAAGGTTGCTTGAACCTGTGAATGCAGGACCTACTGAAACAGAGGGTCGAATGCATTTGCTGCATCATGAAGTAGCAGAAAGCACAGTCATGAAGACCTGGAGTTGAAGAGGAGCTCACAAGAGGATGAAGAGACTTGGGGACACAAAGCCCTGAAGATCCACCAAACCCACTCCTGCTGAAAAGGCTTACTTTTCTTCCACCCTGCACTGGACCCTAGGCTATCAAGACCAAAGCTAAGTTCCCCTCAAATATTTCCTTGTTATTTCTAAATATATTACAAATTCTAAGTTACCACCATTTTCACAGCCAGGGACATTTCCTAATCTCAAATTTCAAAGTGACATTTTTTTGTTTTGTTTCAGAAGAGCATGCTGGGGTAAGTTAACACAAAAAACAGTTTTCAAGTCAGACAGACCCAAGTCCAACTTCAGCTCTCCTACTTGTATATATTTAACCTGCTTCTTTTTTATCTGAAAAATGAGGTTACCGACACGAAACTGTTTTGCCTTTTAGGTGCTGACACTAACCCTAGGAAAGTAGAGAAATTCTTTCTAGAATCAAGAATATAGGCAATGCCTAGGAGGAAGAAGAAGTGAGATCAAAGCCAGCCTGGACTGTTGAAAAAAGCCCTGCTGAAAAACAACAAAATGCAAACAAAACAATTTCAAGGTAATTCAGAGCTAGTTAAATAGATATGCAATATTTTATATTATTTATAAATGTTCTCCTTAAGAATTTTAAAGCACAGAGTAAGAAATAACTTCTCACTAAATAGTCTTCACTCTTAGAGAAAATTAGAAAACAAAATACACAGCAATTTTCAAAATTATGTAACCAATTAAAAAGCTAAAGCTCAGTTCCTAGAATAATATAATCTTTACTAAGCTTAAAATATAGTAAAAATACAATTTGTTATTCACAAATTCAAAACACAAAAAGTCTCATGATTGAAAGTTCTTCTCTCTTACCTGCTGGTCTGCACTTATTTTAGCAGTAAAATCTGCTACTTGTTGCTTATTCACACTTCAGCATTTGCTGAAGCGCACGTCCTGCCTCAGATCTTCCCTGCAGTTTTGCATAAACTGTATGTGGATGTGGAGTCCCTTGCTTGATTAATTGCTTTCATGTTTTTTGGGGTGTGGTGGGGTGAGGAGGAGGGTATGAGTGTGCACCATACGCATGTATGTACATGTGAGCACCCTTTGCCAGAGGGCATTGGGTGTTGTCTTCCATAGCTCCTCTACCTTTTTCCCTTTGCTGTCTTCAACTAGGCTGGTAGACAGAGCTGCAGAAGTCCTTCTGCCGCTGCCACCCCAGCCCACACCCCTAACACTGGGGTCAGAGATGCACGTGGGTGGGCCTTTCTACATGGCTGCTTGGGATCTGAACTCATGTCCTCATTGTCGCATCTCACCTACTGAATGGTCTACCAGCCATCTCTCTACACTAATTCTGAAACAGATCTGAATCAATGAGTGAAAGTGTAGTACAAACACATCCCAGAGCGATGCTAAATGTCAGGCTTAAGTCAGCCTATATGTCTATAAACCGGACGCCATTATTCTCACTTCACATGCGAATAGCTAACAGACACACAGGAAAATTCAAGTTAAGTCAGGTTTACACAAGCACTGTCATGAGTAAAATGAGTACCAGAACTCAAATCTAGATTTGTATTCCTTTACATAAGGCCTAGGCTTTATTAGATCATACTTTAAATAAAAATCTAAATTACAAAGAAAATTTTAAAATGTATAATTACCAAAATGTTTAACCTAGAAAAATAAAATTTCCAAATATAATGTACACCTTGCATTCTGGGTATTCACATCTAAATACTAACATTATATTCCACAGGTCACAGGATAAAAAGAAACAGTCTATTGTTGCCTTTTCCTTGGTGAAAACAAGCACAAAAACAATGGGCTCCTGCAACTAACTCATTCCAGTTTACAAGGAACCGAGGCCTGGTATGTTTTTCAACACGATATACTTGCAGTAACCTCTGTTTATTTCAACCATACTTTTGGTTTTTCCAGGAACTGCCCCGAATTTAGAGATCTGGCTCAGGGCAGGAGAGAGAGGCGGCTCAGCAGCAAGAGCCCTGGCTGCTCTCACAAAGGGCCCAGGTTCAGTTCACAGCACACACATGTAGCTAGCTCACAGTCATCTGTAGTTGCAGTTCTAGCGGTTCTAACATGCTCTTCTGGTTTCTGTGGACACCAGGGACACATGGTACACACACATATATGCAGGCAAAACACCCATTCACATAAAAGGTTAAAAAAAAGAAAAAGAAAAAACAAGTCTGCCAAGTGTGGTGGTGCATGCCTTTACTTCTCAGCACTTGCAAGGCAGAGGCAGGCAGGTCTCTCTGTGAGTTCAAGGCCAGCCTGATCTACATAGTGAGTTCTAAGACAGCCAGAGCTTCATGACAAGACCCTGACTCCCAAAACAAAACAAAACTCAAAACAAAACAACACAAATTTAAATCTGATTGAATTTACAGGTCCTGTTGGTCACAGAACTGAGGAACATTTAAGTGATAGAAGTGCATAGCCATCATCAGCAAGTAAAAAGAATTTGAAGTTTGTTTGTTTTTTCCATTTTCACTGACTTCAAATTTAAACTCTTTTTCATGATTTTCTTCCTGAGTAAACGTCCTTATGCCACAAAATGGCTTTTTCCCAAAAGACATACCACGCCCACAGTTAACCTACTTTCTATCCAAAAGCCCAAATTCCAAATCTGACACACTTCAATCAATGTATCTATTTCTGAGTTGCCTTGTCTGAGCTAAGTAAAATGCAATAAGACTATCTGACCAATTATAATATCTAATTTAACTCTTTCAAGACTGCATTTAGAAGAAGAAAAAAATGTCTTCATTCAAAGGAATTTCTTTGGTAGAATGGGGAATGTTTTTGAACAAGGAAGCCAGGGCACTTCACTTGCCTGCTCAGGGCTATATGCCCTGTGTAGCAGCTTTCTGTAGTCTGTATCACATCTTTGACAATTATCTTAAAACATCTGGAAGGTTCAGATGTTAAGCTCTCTTTATATTTACTCTTCACATGGGTTGTAAGGAACCTAGAAAAAGTCACATTAGGGTCCCAAATTACAGAATCAGTTTCTGTGAACAGTTTACCAAATGAACGTGCACAACATCATTTGAGATGTTTACTAGGTGAAGAGTCCTGAAAAATCTTCTCAGGACCATATAACCCAGGCTCTGAAAGGCAGTAACAATCTATATGATAGCAAGCACTTCCAGCTGACCCCCCATGACTGTTGTTATGCAGAGGCTAAATCTTGACCAACTGGTCCGTACTGAATTTAACCTAATCACATTTGTTAACAATTGTTGGGCCCCAGGTTATACATCCTAATCACTGCCAACTGATGTACCACCAATCTGTTGCATCAGGGTCTTTCCCAGAATAATCCTTACTCTTTTTACATCTTATTTTTTCAACTGAGAGGAAGATTTGCTATACACTTTTGTATGCACCAAAACTAACCTCTCACTGTCCTTAACAAAATTAGTGGGCCAGCCACAGTAAACTACCTACTGGTTTAAACTATCAACTTAATACTTAATTAAAATAAAAATTTATGGGCTTATAATATTGAAGCTACTATGATTTCCACTTTATAAACAACCTTTCAATTAAAATCCAAAATGAAGCCATTCTTTCCATTTTGCAAATGAAGGAATTGAGGCAACACCACAAGTAAACAGCACAGACAGAAGTCAGATCTGCCTATGGCTAACTCCTAGGTCAAGAGAGCTTCTGCTCTTAACTATGGAAGAAATCTACTTTGCCTCCTTTGAGGCTGTTTCGCTGTTTGCTTGCTTTTTTCAGATATGGTTGTGTGTGTGTGTGTGTGTGTGTGTGTGTGTGTGTGTGTGTGTGTCCCCACATCACGCTGGCCTCAAACTGGAAATCCGCCTGCCTTGGCCTCTGAGTAAACGACCATGCCTAGTTTAACCTGTCTGTACCTACAGTAAAGAAGATCTTACAGAGAGAAGACTCACTTAACTAATTCTCCCCACTCTAACTTAGAGCACACAAAGGTAGTGCATATTGGCAAGTTAGGATGGATTTCCGCCAAAGTATCCTACTTCAAGTCAGGACTCAACTGTTTGCTTCCACCCACCTTAATAATTATAAGTGTACTAAACAGCTATCCAAAGAACTTGTTTTCTTTAGTTAAAGCTACAATACCTAACAATTCTGTTACTGCTAGGACATTTTTTACCTATCCGGGTAATTAAGAGGCAGGAAGAATGCCAAGAAATACCTTAATAATTCCAGCCATACCGCCTGCAACCCAGCCTTTCCTAAATCATGTTTCTCAGCACACTCAATCACCAAACCCCTTCGATGTACTATTCTCAGAAATATGCTATAGGCTGCAGGGGCAGGTTTTGAGTATAATTGTTTCAATTAAATGCATTACTTCATTAATCTACTATGATACAATAATAAAAACTAAACATTCACTTCCTTCACCTCAGTCAATCATGCCATTACTTAGTAGCTAATTTGAACAACGCAGAAAGATACTAGGAAACTAAGACAAATTACCCATAGGGTCAAAATAGAGAGAGAAACCCAGCCAGCAACTGATCACCTGTATCAGGAAAAAAGGAGCACTGACTCCCGGCTGTACTCCTTCAGAAGACTCCAGTAAATTCTCAGATCCCACAGTGTATTCTTTCCACTAGAAAGGTCCGTACAAACCTTTTTCAAGATATTCCAAACAAAAAATAAATCTGTGAGATTCATGTTGTTCAAGACTGATCAAGCAACTCTGATCCCTTGGGTCTCACATTTAATCACAAAGGGTGAAGAGATGGGTCTCTGCTTACTACAGATCACTCTCTACATGAGGTACTGTCTGACCAACACATGACACTGGGTAAATCATTTCTCTGAATCAATCTGCAGTCATGGGGCCTGCACTTTCTTAAACCCTACTGTCCTCCAATAGAAGCAGCCAGTCTCCCCTGCTACCCTAGCATGCCATATGTCACCGCAAAGCGTCCCACTTCCATGCACCCCAGGCCTCATATATGCCAGGCAAGCATTCTCCGAGTGAGCCGCCTCTATTACTGTTCTCATTTGGGGGACAAAATACCTGACAAAAGCCAAGCAGGGAAAGATGGGTGTGTTTGGAGCGGTCCTTCCCAGCAGGGAAATGGTGATATCAGGAACACGCACCAGCTGGTCACATGGCACCCAAAGTCAGGAAGCAGAGAGTTGCCGCTGCTCAGCTACTTCCTCCTTTTTCTGTCAGTTCGCAACTCCAGACCCTGAAATGGTGCTGTACACACTCAAAGTCTTCCCTCTGCAGTTAAACCCTCTCAGAGCACAGTCGGACACACCCAAAGGTGTGATTCTAGATTCAAACAAGATTAACTATCACACAGCTCTTCAGCATTTCTAACCAAGGAGAGAACCAGCTGCTTCTATCTGCAGTAAACCAAATGTACTATCATTTGCACTTTAGACTCAACTTGCCCTCTGGCAGGCCCAGCTCAAAGTTTTGATTGGGGAAATCAGTAAGCAGCCTAGGCTTCAGCTTCCAAAGTCTTCTAGAAGATGTATCTTTACATAATATAACTGATGCTGTTCTTATATAAACTCTGCCATAATCCTTACAAGGCAGCCCCAAATGGACCCAAACACATGTGGAGTAGTAGTAACTCCTTGTCCTAATATAGGCCAAACCTGTGATTTCACCAGCACAAGGCAGAAGTGATGGTGTGCCAGTCCCAGAAACACACCTTAAGGAGGCCTGGTTCCTTCAGCTTTTGTACTCTTCAGAGCCCTAAAATACAACGTAAAGCTCACAACCTGTTGCGAAGGCCACATGGAGATAAAGGACTTCAAAAGAGGAGTGTGCACAGCCCCAGCTGAAAAGCCAGTTGAATACAGCCACTGTAGTGACTGTGAACAAAGCCAGAAAACAACCAAGAGGGACAACCTGTAAGCAAACAAGATGATTGTTTTCAGGCACTTGGTTTTAGGGTTGTTGGTTAGAGAGCAATAAATAGCTGAAACAATGCTACTGGGCTCTTTGTGTTTCTGCATGATTTGCCCAAATACCACAGGAAAAGAAGGGGTGTCATTAATTTTACTTTCCCAACAACAGCAGATAAGGTCTATGCTTTTCTTGATGCCAAAACTCTAATGAGCTCTAAGTTCTAGAGATAGGCTTCCAGTGTATTGTCTCAAAACTGTACCCCAGCAACTAGCACAATGTCTGACATACAGTAACATACAGTATGTGTTGTGAATAAATAGTACACTTAGGAAATGTCAAGACTAAATCAACACATGCTATTCTCCACTGTAACTTAGAAATCATATGACATATTGCTTTAACAATCAACAACTACAAAAATGTTTAAATATGAATTCGAAGTGAACTAAGAGCTTTTCTACATGGAGAGGGGCGATATATAAAGTTTGGTATACAATGGTAAAAAATCATAACACATCACAATATCACTATGAAATAAGATTCTGACTTCTGTGCTACACACACACAAATAAATGAATAAATAATAAATAAATAAATAAATGAAGCTTTTCTAAGACTATGCTGTTATATAAGATAATCAAGTTCCATCTTCAAAAACAGAAAAATCAACAAATTTTCCAAAGTAAATTAATGTCAACATTTTACCAATGTTTCTTCCAGAGAGGACATCCATCTTTACATCTTTATTTATCCTTGACTAGAGGTTAACTATTTGGTGATAAAATATTTATAAATTTCCAAATTACCGACCAGTAGCCACATCAAATGAGGTTACCATGTCAACACAAGGAATGCAACAAACACTTCCAACAGGTAGTCTTCATACACCTTATAACTTCAAGGTCCACTGTAGGCAAAAGATCAGAAATTTGGTGGAAATGATATTGAATTAAAAACAGAAATGTAGGTTATAGTTCTAATTCTAATCTGGGCTGCTAAATAGTCATACAGGACACTTAACCTTTAAGGCTGCAGTGAACCATCTAGATTAGAACATGATTGTTTCCTCTCTACCCACCTAATTCTCAAATGTCTCAAGAATCACATGATAAAGTGTAAAAACTACCATAAAAAGAATGAAAAAAAAAATACCACGGTTGTGCCAGGAGCTACTCATCTCCATATCAGCAAATAAAGGAAAATCCGTGAGTGTTTTTGCCAGACATTCTTCCACTTGCATTAGGGACTAGCTCCTTGGATACCACTCATAATAAGCAATTTATTGGGTTTTCCACTGTTCATTATAATTACATCATACATCTCTATGAAAGTAAAATTATTTTGCAGGTGTGCTGACACAGGCCTTTGGTGCCACCACTTTTGAGAGGCAGAGGCAGACCTCTGTGAATTCAAAGTCCACACAGGGAATTCCAGACCAGCCAGGGTTACATAGTGAGAAAAGGAACCAACTAATAACAAGGAGACAATCCCTCCCACCATAGAAACAATCTTATAAGGGTGCAGAGAAGTCAACTCTTAACTAATCAAACTATGCCATAACTACCATAGTGAGAATTAGCTACTTAATCCTCTTCAGAAAATCCACTGAAAATGAACCCCCATTTCACTTCTTTTATCACATATTGCCTCCTGAGTGAAGGATAGGCATATTCCTAAGCCAGGCAAACAGGAATAGAAAAGACTAAGAGTTTCTTCTTCCACTGCTGGTACCTCTACCATCTCTTCCCTGATTCCTAACTGAGAGCCACAGAGACAGTTAAAATTAAAGTGTCTGAACTGATATTGCTATCTGTTCTCCACACACCCATATCACTCCTCAGTCTCACCAGTTCTCAAGTAGACAGAAGGAAAGATGAGTACAGACGTTCCAATGAAAACCTAAGCACCAAGAATCACAAAACCTTAACTGGAAGGAACCTCCTGGCCTCACTTACAAGATATTAACTATAGCCAATCAACAGTAAATCAGTTGTGTTGTCTTTGTACAAAAAAAAAAAAAAAAAAAAAAGAAAGAAAAGAAAGGAAAACCATCACTGTTAACAACTCCGGATTTTATTTTACCACATGCAACTGGACTTGTGACTGACAGCTATTGGGCAAGTTTGTTCCAAAATATAACAAATAAAAGGCAGTATCATAGAAAGTGTGAGGCACAACACAGTGCATTATTCTGTCTCTAGGTACTTGCACAATATACGTCTACAGTCAGGGTCATTAACTTTCCTGTAATTCTGAAGGCTGCCCCCCCACACACACACACACAATAGACGGCCCATGAGTTTCATGTAGGAGCTTCATGTAATCCACAGACTTCCCTAAAATCACATCCACAAAGCACAGGTGCATCTGGCCAACAGATTTCTTTAGTTTCAACAAGGGTTAGCAATCCCCAAAAGACTATGAACCGTATGATCTCTTACTAAGGATAATATGGCTAAGCTACCACTAGTCTCTCTACGGACCTGAATCAGAACCATTATTTTAACTTTTTTTTTTGGGGGGGGGGGGGGCGTTCGAGACAGGGTTTCTCTGTGTAGTTTTGGTGCCTGTCCTGGATTTTGCTCTGTAGACCAGGCTGGCCTTGAACTCACAGAGATCTGCCTGGCTCTGCCTCCCGAATTTTGGGATTAAAGGTGTGTGCGATTGCCGCCCGGCTATTTTAACTTTTATAAAAACAACTACTTTAGCTCATAGTAGCACATACCTTTAATCCTAGCACTCAGGAAACAGAGCAGGCAGATCTCTGTGAGTTCAAGGCCAGCCCGGTTTACATAGTGAATTCCAGGACAGCTAGAGCTACATAGTGAGATTCTGTCTCAAAAAAAAAAAGGAAAAAAAGAAAAACAATTCTTTTGTGGGTGGAAGAAGATGTGCTTGTGTCACTGGGCAAGTATGAAGGTTAGAGAACAACTTTGGGAGTAGATTACCTTACTACCCAGTGGGTTCCTATTAACGAAATTAGGTCATCAGGCTTGGCAGAGAGCACCTTTACCCAGAGTCATCTTGCCAATTATTTTAACTTTCTTCTTTTACCTGATCACCAAATTCTACCCTACTTTCTTTTGTCCATTCCATTTGTTCAGACCCTTGCTACCTATGATGATGGAAATCCTGAGGTTTATGAATCTTCAGGTTCTTCCCACCTCAACTCATACTACCCAATGCGACTAGATTAATTCTTCTAAACAAAGGTTTAAAATTGTTTCACTCCCAACTCAAAATCATCTGTGGACCCCTCACTGCCTAGTAACCTAGTCATTAGTCTGACATTAACCATACTCTTATGCTGTGAGTGGTGGCACACCCCTTTAATTCCAGGGCTCTGAAGGCAGAGGGAGGTGGATATCTATGAGTTTAAGGCCAGTCTGGTCTACAGAGCAAGCAAGTTCCAGGTCAGTCACGGCTACATAGCAAAGCCTTGTCTCAAAAAGAAAAAAGAAAAATTTTGTTACTGGTCTTGGTTTTTATTACAGGCTTTCTTACCCTATATCCTAAGTACAAATCCTTTAGATACCACCCAAATCCTCTTAGATCCTTCTTCTTGAATTACCTTTCCCTGCTTATGAAAATTCAGTCATCCTTCAATCCAGCATCTTCAAAAGAGAAGTCCCTTAACTCATCTGAGAACTACTCTCTCTCATCTTGAATTGAGAGAATTTTTATATTTATGAAACCATCACACACACACACACACACACACACACACACACACACACACACACACAGGTATTCTAGGCATGGTGGCATAGGCCTGTGAGCTCAGGTCTGAGGCAAGGAAGATGGCAACTTCAAGGCCAAATTGGGCTACACA
This sequence comes from Peromyscus aztecus, assembly GCA_902168405.1. Classification (NCBI taxonomy): domain Eukaryota; kingdom Metazoa; phylum Chordata; class Mammalia; order Rodentia; family Cricetidae; genus Peromyscus; species Peromyscus aztecus. Next base: position 14,680 of record CABHPQ010134369.1, read on the forward strand.
GTGAGATCCTGCTATTTTATTCACACAAACATAAAAGGAGCACTTGTGTATAATCTAACATACATACCTTCCTCCTTATGCTGTAAAGACAGAAGCTGCTAATCATTTCATCAATAGAATATACCCCAATATAAACTCACGCTGTCATACAGTTGATGCTTAATAACTGTGCAAGGACGTAAAAGAAATTTCAACCAACTGAAGAGATTACATCTCTTTGAAGGCAAGAGACCTGATC
>CABHPQ010134372.1:0-17284 GCA_902168405.1 Peromyscus aztecus
CAGGATGCCAAGTCATTATTGTAGTTATGATTTATGGGTGATAGGTGTGTGTTACATGGCATTCTAAGGTGTGTTACTGGGACAGACCTCTCAGTAACTGAACTCTGGCCTACACACACACACACACACACACACACACACACACAGAGAGAGAGAGAGAGAGAGAGAGAGTGAGAGAGAGAGAGAGAGAGAGAAAGAGAGAGGGGGAGAGAGATGCACACCCATGCACGCACATGTGTGCAAATGCACTTGCACACACTTGCACATTAAAAATCATATGCACATATACATAAAAATAAAATATAATTCAGTGAGTTCTTTACCCTTATAGATCTTTCAATAGAGGTAGAGGCTATTTGTATGTGTGTTTGTTTGTTTGTTTGTGTGTGTGTGTGTGTGTGTGTGTGTGTGTGTGTAAAACATATTTCATTATTTGCCATAGTCCAGAGAAGTAGAACTTTGGCAAACTTTATCTTTGTAATATGTCCACAGTCATAAAACGGTGCTCGTGTTTGAGAAGACATGGTTTGGTATTGAGAGCGAAGACAAAGTTACAATGATAGAAATGATAAGATATAAATATGTTTTATGGCATTTTCTAACTGATTTGAATCTTTTGTATTAAGAAAAGTAAAAATTCCAAGGGAAGATTTTTTTTTTTTTGGTCTTACTAGAGAAGTACAGTTTTCTGCATGAATGAGACTGCTCATGCTCTATTATTTCATCCATAGCTACCCAGACTGTGCAGAGATAAGGCAGTCAATCAATTCTATTGGCCCACAGACCGTACTGTGCCTTAGGGAAGGGTCTGGGACTATGATGACGGGAAGGTTGAGTTGAAGCCCTAAGTCTGTCACTGAGGAAATACACACTTTTGGCATCCATCTTGTCTTCATTACCTACAAAGTGAAAACAGCAGCGGTTCCTTCAAGGTTGTTGTCAAGACTGATAGAACCAAACTGGAAAGGCCAGGGGGTGTGTCACTCAAATACCAACCGACATTGCCATGTAATGTTGACAGTATCTCAGGAAAGCAAAGTCCAAACATCAAACTACTGTCAAAGGTGTTGGTCAAATATAACTAAGACAGAGAAATAATTGAATGGAAGCAAGTGACTTAATAAGTCAGTTTTCAGGGATGAAAGAAAAAATATAAACAACAGCAAACCAAACCAACCAAACAAACAAAAAACCCAATTGTTTCTGGCCAAAGGCAGAGGGGAAAATATCTCCCTTCCTGGATGAAAAGTTAGAGTGAAAATCTTTTCAGATTGTTGCTGAGCAATGAATTCGAGGACTGGTTTAGAATTATTTTAAAATTAAATTACCATCTGTCTGATTTTCAAGTGATGGATAATCTAATTTATAATGAGATTAATTCATTAATAGTTCTGTAAAATAATCGGTCCAATATTTCCAGAGGTCATGACTCAGAATAAAAACATATTGCAGGGGATCTGTATGCTACAATTGTTTTTATTGCCTTATTTTATTTGCTAATCACATTAGCATCAGGAATAATGAATAGATGGGAAAAATAAGGGAATCGTGTTCTGATGTGTATTCACACTGTTTAGTTTTACTGTGTGCTTCACAGAATCTAAGTGAATGAGAGAAAAATTAAGAAATTTGAATTTCCAAAGTACCATATGTTTTATAGTTCATACATTTGTATGGTGCTCATAGAACATCTATCCCACCAGTTTTGATAAAACAAGATTAGAAAACATAATATTTGTGTGTGGTACACTAGAAGGTTCCGTGTCAGTATACAGTATCACCCCAAGAACTTATCGTCCTGTTAAATGGACAGTTCTCTGCCCAGCTTCTCTCCCTTGGCTTTTGTGCACTAGAATCTGGACTGAAAGCAGGCTTTATCCTAACTTGCTTTTCAACTGAGAGAGTTACTTGGCCACTGGGGTATTTTACCCAGTCACAGGTTTGTGGGGAACAGTGTGTTAGAGTTTGTTAGAAATTGCTATGGAGAATTTAGGTGTACAATGGTATGGTTTTAAAAATTATTTTACTGCAACTATAAATAATTGTGTTTGAGCTAGTAGTTGCCATCTCTGCTGATATCAAATCTGAAGTTAAGGACTGGGAGCCTACCTGCTGATTTTGTTAGAAAAAAAAGAGAAGAAAGATACAATTATAAAAGAAATATTGCGGGTGGTGGTAGCGCACACTTTTAATCCCAGCACTCAAGAAGCAGAGCCAGGCAGATCTCTGTGAGTTCAAGGCCAGCCTGGTCTACAGAGTGAGATCCAGGACAGCCACCAAAACTACACAGGGAAACCCTGTCATGAAAAAGGCAAAACAAACAAACAAACAAACAAAAAGAACTATTGTATATGGCCCAAATCATAAGTTCTCTGCTGAATCCATCCACTAAGGTTTGCAAGCAGATAAATGCTTCTTTTTTACTTTGTAACAGCTTAAAATATTACCAAAGATATACTTATTCCAGAGTTAAACAGTGTTCTATGGCTGTATCCAATTTTCTGTGATCACTCCTGTTCTTCTAAGTGGTCTACCAGAATTAAAGTCTGTCTGAAGGTTTAGGCTTCCCTTATTATGTTACTGGCACCGTCATATTAACAGTAAATTATAGTGATTTACATGGTGAAAACTACTGTACAGAGTTTCCAGTCCAGGAGAAATATTGTGTTCAGTAGGATTTGAATAAAAATAGTGGGCAAGTGTCCAGTCCCAATGGATACATCTATAATACACCCCTTATATCTATGGCTCAGGAAGATTGCAGAACAGGAAGCTGAAAGATAAATTGTGAGGCCAAAGGACCAGGAAGGATATCTGCTGAGAAACTGTGTCTTATGTATAGGATAAGGGGAGAGGCACTCATGAAACATCGACAACATGGCTACCTAGATAGGACCTGCACAATGACATCACCAGTTGACATGCTAAGATGAGCGGGGAAATCTCAGATGGCCCCAACCCTAGGTGAGGAGCTACAAGCAATTAATGACTGCTGAGTGGGAGAAACAGTCTTCCCCAGGGATGAGCTCCCAAAGTGGTTATCCAAGTGTCAATAGGTCAACCCTAGAAACATACACATAAGCATGACACTAGTGGACTCATAGGTTCTATTTATGCATTTATATGTGTGTATAGATGTAACTAAAGGAAGAAAAGAAAATAACAGAGATAATACATGATAGTAGAAGGAGAGCTGAGAGGCAGAGGCAGAGAACAGTGAGAAAGGAGAGAAAGATATGGTAATAGAAATAGAAGATGAGCAAAGTATAGTCAATATGCATGAAACATCACAATGAAACCCTTTTAAAAGAAACGTGTTAATAAAATGGAAAAAATAATGTGCTGAGGATCACATATCAATAAATTCTTGGGTTTTTTTGTTGAAATATTTTCTTTAGCTTCCCCAAAATACAGAAGCTTCTTGCATTCTATAATATTTAGCAGAATGACTAGAAAGTATCAAGCCTTAACTGCTTTCCTCAAAATTGGAATGAGCTGGGTCAAATACAGAAATGAAAATAGTAAGGAGGCATTGTAGCTTTACATGTGGGCATGTGTCATGCTTTTAGTGATGAATAGTTCTTAAACTCAAGAGTGGGTCACAGTGACCCAGTGAAAATGGTCATTTTGCCTTTGGGATCTTTTCTGACGTGTTCTCATGCATGACCTTATGTGAAAAACCATCGGCTTAAAGGATCTGTAGTTACTTTCTGGTTGGGGAAGTGCTGCTGGGTTTGGGGGTGCCATAGCAGTGGAATGTGGTAAGGGATCCTAAAAGAAAGCTTTGGAATTGGGCTACCATGGTGGGACTGCAGTGAGCAAAATGGTCAAGCTCATGGTTCTGCTATGCTCTGAGTGATATAGGATTCTTTTCAAACATTAGGAGCTCTTGGTGTGGGAGCCCTAGGGAAGAAAAACCCATCCAGGACAGCCAAAGGCAGGATGATTACATATGAAATGTAAATGCAGAAAAAGGATAGAAGGCCATCCACCAACTTCTATAGTCTCGTGTTAATGAGAAATAAGGTACATCATCAGATGAACAATCTTTGAATAAGTATTACAAAACAAATTAAGACACTGGTCAGGGCTCTCTGCTCCTCCCTGTTCCAGAGACAGCTGTATCTTTTCGTGCAGTGACAGCCTCATTCCTGAGACACGATGGTGAATGTCAGAGTGAATGAATTTGGCCATATTAGACACCTGGTTACCAGGGCTGCCTTCACGGCTGGCAAAGTTAACATTGTTGCCATCAATGCCCCCTTCATTGACCTCAACTACATGGTCACATGTTCCAATATGACTCTACCCATGGCAAGTTCAATGGTACGGTCAAAGCTGAGAATGGGAAGCTCATCATCAACGGGAAGGCCATTACCATCTTCCAGGAGCGAGATGCCGCCAACATCAAATGGGGTGATGCTGATGCTGAGTATGTTGTGGAATGTACTGGTGTCGTCACCACCATGGAGAAGGCTAGGGCTCATTTGAAGGGTGGGGCCAAAAGGGTCATCATCTCTGCCCCTTCTGCTGACACCCCCATGTTTGTGATGGGTGTGAACCATGAGAAGTACGACAATTCACTCAAGATTATCAGCAATGCTTCCTGCACCACCAACTGCTTAGCCCCCCTGGCCAAAGTCATCCATGACAACTTTGGCATTGTGGAAGGACTCATGACCACAGTCCATGCCGTCACTGCCACCCAGAAGACTGTGGATGGCCCCTCTTGGAAGCTGTGGCATGATGGCTATGGGGCTGCCCAGAACATCATTCTTGCATCCACTGGTGCTGCCAAGGCTGTGGGCAACGTCATCCCAGAGCTGACTGGAAAGCTCACTGGTATGGCCTTCCATGTTCCTACCCTCGATGTGTCTGTCATGGGTCTGACATGCTGCCTGGAGAAAGCTTCCAAGTATGATGACATCAAGAAGGTGGCAAAACAGGCATCTGAGGGACCACTAAAGGGCATCCTGGGCTACTGAGGACCAGGTTGTCTCCATCGACTTTAACAATGACTCCCACTTTTCCACTTTTGATGCTGGGGGCTGGTATTGCTCTCAATGACAACTTTCTGAAGCTCATTTCCTGGCTCAACAATGAATATGGCTAAACCAACAGGGTGGTGGACATCATGGTCTACATGGCCTCCAAGGGGTGGGAAACCCTGGACCACTCACCCCAGCAAGAACACAATAGCAAGAGAGAGGCCCTCAGCTGCTGAGCAGTCCCTGTCCTAACTCAGCCCCCGACACTGAGCATCTCCCTTGAAGTTTCCATCCCAGACCCCCAGAGTAACAGGAGAGGCTTAGAGAGCCCTTTTCTCTTGAATATCATGAATAAATTTCACTGCAGTTCCCAGCAAAAAAGACACTGGTCAGTATTCTTTAAGCTAGATAGACTGAATGTCCCTTATCTAAAATATCCAAAATGCTTAGGACCTAATAGTTTAAATTTTTGAAAATGTGTACATATGTAGATACATATATGTATGCACATATACATATATTCCACTTAAAACTGAAATGAACCTGTCAGGAAATTGCATTTGTCATATTTCAATTAAATCCTTTTCTTTGGCACTGATAATTTCCAAATAAAAACCATTTCAAATCTAGAAAGATACATATGTAATTAATGGGCTATAAAATAAATGAAACTACAGCAATACCCCCCCTCCCCTGTGTAGTAAAATACAATGGCAGGTAAAAGAATCACTGTACCTAGTACGCCATGTATAGTCATCACACCTATCAGTTGAAAACATGAAGAATAGGTAGTAAAGAAAAGGGAATTCTGACTGAAGACAGCAGCATGTTAAGTTCTGCCTGACTTCCAACTGGATGGCCGGCACTGTTTCTATTTAATAGCATGATATAGACTCTTGTCTAAATGTCTAACCTGTCAGCCTTACTGCTATCAGTAAGCTGATAGCCTCCAGATTACATGAAGGCATTCTTTAGAATGGTTCTTGTCTTCCCTTTCTTTCTCTCTCTCTGTTTCTGCCCCTGTCGCTGGCCCTGCCTCCCTTCAGCCTGTCCGATGGGTTTTGTTTCCCTGGAGAACACTAATACAACATATATCAATGACAAGACTAATCATCTGGAATTGCTGAGCTCCGGGCTTGTTTTGAATGTGACTATGGTGACCAAACAATGGTTTTTCACGTTGACTACTTGAGAGCGATTTGATTTTCCACCCGATCTCCACCATCTCTACCCTTTTCCCATCAGAAAGCACTCATACTAACCTGCTCTAGATGGTTGACATTTTTGCAAACAGGCCTGCCTACCTATGCTCTCTGCTACTTCCTTTACTTGGAAACCACAAAGAAAAGTAGTTTTTTTTCTTTTTTTTTTTTTTTTGTCTGCAATTTTTTTTTAATTTTGTTCTTTGTGATACCAAGGTCCAAAGTATGTATATTTCCAAAATACTCATAATAAATGTGACTTACAAAGTTCAAAACATGCTCAAGGGTGTTCCATGCCTTGAATTATAATGGATTCCATGCTTAATAATAATATATATTATATATACATACAAAACAAACATTTACCTTTGAATTTAAGCTAAAATGTTTGAATCTATAAATTACTGTGTTAAAGTCTTTCATTTCTTAATTGATGTAATATACTTTTTTTTTTTTTTTTGGCTTTCTTATTGTTCACTGATTCAATTGGTTTCAGAGAAACTGGGTTGCCCACATCACCATACTTCTACCACTTAATCATGCTGTTTGCAACCAGAAGTGTAGATATAACAAGTAATTATTCTGGCCAGAAAGCGGTGGCTCAGTGCCTGCGATGGGAACATTATGTACAGGGCTGCCATTTTGCATAACTCCCGGGGTTGTGCAATGTGGTCCCCAGTCAGATATAACCACGGAATGGAACAGAGCACCAGCCCCTCCATGCTTGTGTACGCTTAGTGCCAAAATGTACTGAATTAAAGTTATGAGATGGGGAAGACATTTGTTGAGTGTGTCTTTTGGGCATGGGTACACAAAGCTAGGCAACTCAGGTTTGTAACCTTGTTTGGATGTCACTGTATCTGTAAGACAGATGTAATCTCTTATTTCCATTTTCTGAGGGGAAAAACATCAAATCAAGGTGCATTGAAGATATGAAGTGACTTTCCAAAAATCAAACTGTCAGGAAACAAGTAAGAGTGCCAGTTATTTCTGATTTCCATTTCTTTGCTCTTCTACACTCAATTGCTCTTCAGGAAAAGTTGCTGCCTTGCTGCCTTTGACTCATTTTATAGATGTACTACCCCGACTTTCCACAGAGAGGCACTTTTTATAGGTTTTGCTCTGAGAATAAATTCATAGCAGGTGAGTCTAAGTCAATATTCTCTATATTTTTGATGCATTTAGAGGCCCATATTTGAAATACTTTGTTACTTCATTTTCCAGAATGATGGCACTAATAGTCCAAGTCATTAAGGTATTTGATAACTATATTTTTCTTCAAGACACTGGCAGAGGTTTCACCATTTTGTGATTTCTTTTGATTTGCTACTTTATGAACGTCTCTTTGAACCTATAAACCATTCATTAATTTACTGTTTATTCTTCCATTGACTACATATTGAGTCAGGAACAAATATGTAAGCATTTTGTGTTCTGGAAGATCCAAAGATGAATTAACTTTCAGTCCTATCTTTAAAGTAATTGCAATCTAGAAAAAGAGTTCAAACCATTGAACCAAAAGGAAAACAGAGTACAGGGTGACAAATGGTCTTTGGTGTTTGCCACAAAGCAATGGCAGACAAGGACTTCTCAACAGAAAAGTGATATGGAGTTAGCCACCATGCCTCTGTAGCTGTTATGATGACAATGATTAGACCATCTTTTAGGAAAGTAAATACAGATATAATAATTTGATACATTTTCTTTTCCATTTCTCAGAAGATAAAAGGAGAGAGTTTCCATCTGTAATTAGACTTCATTTGCATATGATGAAATAAAGTGTATAATTGTACATATACACTTAACCCATTCAGTCAATTTCTTTAAAAACTTTTAAATATATTAATTTTTATTTTATGTGCATGGGTGTTTTGCTTGCATGTATGTCCGTATTCCATGTATGTGCAGTGCCCATGGACGTCAGAAGAGTGCATCAGATCTCCTGGAACTAGAGTTACACATGGTTGTGAGCTGCCACATGGGTGCTGGGAACCGAATCTGGGTCCTCTGCAACAGCAGCAAGTGCTCTTACCCACTGAGACGTCTCTCCGGCCTCCAGTTTAGTCAGTCTCTTCTTATGTACATCACTAAGTCAGATGATGGGAAAGAATGTTTTTTCAAGTGGATCATGAAGATAAATCATATGATACCGTTCCAGAACAGAAGGGAGGGAGGGCACCACCTACCATCACTCATCCTATGGATGAGGGGCGACAGTCACGGAGTCCACACATGGCCCCTATCCTACAGACACGGATTGAGAGAAAAGGAAACTTTAAAGGGTAGATCCTGAAAGCTTGCTTTTCCTTCTCTAAGAACATCCAACTGTCATGTGACCGAGACATCGAGAAAGACTAGAACAATAAGCTGTGAGGAGCAGAGTTGACCTGGCTCTGCTAGAATGAAAACCACATTTATCATTACAGAAAAAGTGGAGAAAATACATGGTCTTGCAGTGAGAGTTAAAGGTGACTTTGGAGAGACAAGTGAGGGGGAAAAGGAGGCAGGAGATAGTTGAGGAGGGGTTGGCAGGAGAGGCTGGAAGGTCTTTCTTTTGGAAGAGATAATCCACCTGTGTGCTTAAATGAAGATTGTCGAATGGAATTTTTTCACTCATACCTTTGTCTCAGTGATGATTTGGGAAGGGATATAAAGTTTCAAACTTTTTGTGGGGGTGCTTAGGGTGTGATTCATAGGAATATGAGAGAAACATGCAAATTTGTCATTCGGATATATTACACCTTGTATTTTCAGTTTAATGCATGATAAGAAGAGTCTCAAGGCACATTAGAGGAAAGGGTTTATATGAGTGAAGCTACTAAAATCACATCTTGAGTCTGGGGCCCTAGGATTCTCTGACTTTACTTCTGGAGAGTATTATGTGTCGATTAACTTGGCTACATTTTAGGTACACATATTTTTCATGTGAAGGGATTCTCGAAAGAATTAGAGGAAGCTTTGAGTCATATTGCAGTCTACTGGTTTTGGGGGTCGAACAAATAAGTTCACAACAAGAACATGAGATTTTTTTTTTTAGTTACTGGTGCAAATGACATAAGGCTAGCTTAAATTTGCTAACAAGTTGTGGTCTAAATGCTCACTTACAAGTGTGCTCTCCAGAACTCAGAAACTGTTGTCTTCTAGACAACAAGACGAAAAGATGGTCAACTCTGCTGTTAGTCTCTCAACATCACATACTAAAGCTTAAACATTTCCCATGTTTTTTGTGACATGAGACTTAGGTACCAGGGGGATGGCTAGCAGCATGTGCACAGTCCTTGTCATGGAATGGGGTTACTGGCCTTCTTATTATCCAGGTTGTAAACGGGATATGTCCAGGAGGGAGATAATAAAAGTCTAGGTTGGTCTTGTCCAGGAAAGCCCTCAGTTCGCATTCTCATTTTTAATTCACAGCTCATTAAATTGTTTCATTTGTTTCCCTTTCTCAGGGCATAGCAGAACCATGAGCCTGACCGTTTTGCCCACTGCAGATATTTCTAATAATATTTTACCTCCACTTGGGTGGAGGAAAAATGAAAAATCCAAATATACTTCCTTTGGTATTTTAGAAAACAATCTCTCAAGTTCACACTAATGAAAGCTTGAAAATGTTTCAGTAATATTCATGAAGAAAACGGTATCTTTGTTTCAGAGGCGAATCAGACCTAGAGAGCTTTCAGCCATGACTGGTGATAAGTAGATGCTTTGAGACTCAACAAAGGGTGCAGCTGCCTAACACAGTCTCCCCGGGCTTGACCATGCTGGGGGTGGGCCCAAGGAAAGGCTGGAACATCTGGAATTTAACCCCTTCTCTGCAACCTACAGCCCATTCTGGGCAACACTTTGTGTGTGGAGTTAGTTAGCCCTTAGTTAAATGAATGCAAGGGTACCAGGTTGGTCCTGTGTACCAGAAGGTGGTGAGGAAAGAGGGGGAGGTGGCTTGAGGGTTTCCATAGCGACTTCTAGGATATGTGTGCTGTAAAGAGATTGGGGACAATGACTGAAGTACAGTTCCTTTCATAGATGCCCTCCTGCCAGTGTGCCATGTGAGTCAACTCTCTACAACAATACAAGGCCTCAGTCATCCTGGGTGATGGAAGTAGGAAAAGAAATGCTTCTCAGAGAAGACCCTAACTGTAGGAATGATGTGGAAAATGTATAGTTAGAGGAAACGGAAATACATTGAGGCTGGAAGTGGAGGATGAAGCATGGCCTCCATAGCAAATTGGTGATGGTGCACACACTTGAGGTTGGGTACAAGCAGGTCCATGGTGCTGGAGCTTAAGGTTCATTCTCTGGAAAGGGGTGTGCAAACCAGACTAGTTCTGGAGGTGCCAGAACCTTCAGGCTGGGCACCATAGGAATAAGTTGAGTATTATCCTCAGAAGCACAGGGAGTTATTGAGTAATAAACAGATGTGGTACAGAAGTTCGCATTTTTATAGAGATGGACTGGGAAGTATGTTGGAAGCAGACTTAAGGATGACAGCCTGGAGGGGAAATTAGTCAGAAGGCTGTTATAGGAGTACCCAAGGAAGGCAATGGCGACTACAAAGTCCATTGTTAGAGGAATGGGTAGGGATGGAGAGCATGGGTTCACTGAAACTATTCAAGTACTTATAGTAAAATCTGACAGAATAAGCATGTTCATCAACCTTAGTGTCTTCTCAAAACACAATGTAAGCATTTAGTATAAGTACATATCTACCAAAAAAAAGGAAGGAAATAAAGGAGGAAATGACCATATACGAAGAAAATGAAAACCATGTGATAGCATTTTTAGTTTAGAAGTAGATGGGCTTTTCCCTTTTCATGCCTTTCTTCTCTCTCTCTCTCTCTCTCTCTCTCTCTCTCTCTCTCTCTCTCTCTCTCTCTCTTCCCTTCCCTTCCCTTCCCCTTCCTTCCTTCCTTCCTTCCTTCCTTCCTTCCTTCCTTCCTTCCTTCCTTCCTTCCTCCTTCCTTCCTTCCTTCCTTCCTTCCTTCCTTCCTTCCTTCCTTCCTTCCTTCCTTTCTTTTTTAACTGCTAAGAAATAAACTCAGTCTAGGGGCATGTCCTTTACTACTGAGTTACATTTCCAACTCTGCATAGATTATTACTAGCTACATTGTGAGCTCTAGAAAGCTTTGATCATAGCTTTTGGGGGGCAGGACTAAGGTGGAGATGGATCTATCAAGCCAGAAGACTTGAAAGTGCTCAGTATATGGAGGCACCAGAATAACGATTTCATTATTCACATGGAGTACGGAAGACCCTCCTTTGTAACTATTATGTCAACTTCTACTCAGGATTTTGTTGCTTTCTATGGAAAGATCTTTAAAATAACTATATGCTTAGATATTGAACTGTACTGCTAGAATTCATAAAACATACTTCTTAGAGGAGATTTTTTTCATAGGTGATTTGCTGGAGTCAGGGTTTTGAAAAAAGAGCAGCTCAGGGAAATTTATCAGGAATGAGGCAGGTGACCTAATGTCATGAAGTTTCCTTTTATGGTTTTGAAATGGTGGCTGCTATGGTTTGAAAGTGTGCTACCCCCAAGTCCATCACATTCACAATGCAATGGTGTTGAAAGGTGGTGGGATGAGCACCATTTTCACAGAACTTGGTTAGTTTTCTAGGGACTGGATTGTTAAAAAGCTTCTCCCTCAGCGTCTTCTTAGATATACATGACCCTCTACTTTCCGTCATAAATTGGAGTAGCCCAAGGCCTTCCCAGTAACCAAGCAGATTGCTTCCCCACACTCTGGGACTTTCCAGACTCCAGAATCATGAACTAAATGGACCTCTCTTCCTGGCTTCAAATATTGTTGTTAGCAATAGAAAACAGACCAAGACAGCTTCAAAACCTAAAGGATGGATCTGAAATGTTTCTGAAAAATGAGTCTGTTTATGTGGTACTCACGTATGTCTAGTGCAGTTTTATGTTATATCTACTATATATTGTCTTAGGTAGGGTTTCTATTGCTGTGATAAAACACCATGACCAGAAGCAATTTGGAGAGGAAAGGGTTTATTTTTATCTTATGGCTTTAAGTTTATCATCCAGGGAAGTCAGGGCAGGAACGGGGAGGCAGAAACTGATGCAGAGGCCATGGGTACTTACTGGCTAGCTTTTCATGGCTTGTTCAGTCTGCTTTCTTATAATACCCAGGCAAAGCAGCTCAGGGGTGGGATTCCCCCCTCCCCCACATACAATGAGTTCAGCCCTCTCACACCAATCATCAGTAAAGAAAATGCACCACGGTCTTGTCTTCAGTTCAATCTGGTGGCTGTATTTTCTCAATTGAGGTTCCCTCTTCTCAAATGACCCTAGCTGTGTCCAGTGTAAATAAACTAACCAGCACAGGAATAAACTAACACATCACTAAGAAATCAGTGGGGAGGGTGTTAGCATGTCTGTTTTCTATGTGAGAAAACAAAAGCACAAAAGATTTAAGAGACTAATGTTACAAACTAGGATGCAAAGTTGGGACATAGTCCTAAGTCTACATCATTCACCACTGATGACACTGATGCCCACTGATGTCCTTGTCACCATCATGTAAATTTTCCACCTAGGAAGTGACAACAATTCTTAGCAATCAGATCCACTAACTCTTCTCCCAGTTTTGGCATAGTCTATACACAACACCTTTTGTTGTTTGGGAAAAAAAAAAGGAGGAGCTCCATGGTTAAGAGCAAATACTGCTCCAAAGAGGACCTGAGTTCAGTTCCTGGCAGCCATGTCAGGCAGCTCATAACCAAGTGACGTCAGGCAGCTGACAACCATGTGAAACTCTAGCTCCAGGGGATTTAAGGGCTTCTTCTATCCTCTGAGGGCCCTGCACTCACATGTACAAACCTATTTTATCTCTCACATGTACACACATAATTAAAAAGGAACACTTATATGTTTCTGTTTCTCTAAAAGAAAAAAGGATATATATGATGACTGAAAATTACCTGAAGTTGTAATTACAGTGTCTACAGCTTTTTTTTTTTTTTTTTTACAACATATCCACATGCATGGCTTCCATGTCACACACTTTTCTTCTACAGTGAAAGGTAGAATTGAGGACATGAAACACAAATTTCACAATACTACTTACCTGGTTCTTTACAGAAAAAAAAAGTCAGTGCTAACATACAAAAATAGTAGTTGCCCGGATGTCTATGTTATGACACCTTTTTCAAAAGAAATGTCAAAATAAATTGTTTTCAGTAGTTTGTATTATAGTGATATGTTTTTACTTTCCTTGTTTTACATTACATGTGTATCCATTCATTCATTTATGCCAGACATTATTGGTAGAAAAAATTTTAAAGGCAGGAAAGTATCAGGGAAAAATTGAAAAAATTCTGTTATGCCTTTTTAGTCAATTCTAATGTTCCCCAAGTCATCTGTATTTTGATTTGCATATCAAAGTGATTATTAAATCTCACAATAACTAATTTCAGTGTAGTTAACATAGAGAATGTATTTTGTATTATAGTTGAATAACTCCACATGCATACATACTTAAAATTTTTTCTTAGCAAAATGATAGACAAAAAGCCACAACACAAGAATTTTACTTGGAAATTAATCATTTTTTCTAATGGACACTGTATAGTTCTATATCTCAAATGATATGATTGTATTTGTGACTATATTGTCCTAAAACATGGCTAGAAGATGCCATGCCCTCTTAGGCCCCAGACAAGGCAGATTAGAGACATCAAGGCTAGGTGAGGCCTGTCCCAAGAAACCCCCAGGAGGAGGAAGGGAAGATGGATAGATGCTCAGGGTATTTAGTTAGATACTGTGGTTTGGACAAGTGTCCCTCACCAGCCTAAGTATTAGAACATTTTGTTCTATTGGGAAGTGATGGGCCCTTTAGAAGGCAAAGCCTAATGTAAGGAATGTAGTTAATTAGGGAAATGAGACTCCGATTTTCTCCTTAGCATACTGTTGTGAGCTGAGCAGCCTCCTCTGCCACAAGGTCCAGCTGTGATATTCCATCTTTCCGTGGACCCAGAAGCAAGATGCCAGTGGAGTAGGGACGGTAATTTCAAAACTGTGAGTCCAAATATCTCTTTCTTCCTTCAAGTTGATTACCTCTGCCATTTTGTAGTAGACATAGAAAGCTAATACACAGATCCTCTCACAAACATTCCCCCTCAGCTACATATGCAGAGTTTCTTCTGAGTCAGAAAAGAAAATACACGTGAACTCATATCTGTGAGAGATCTCATGACCTTTCACTGTGTATTTTTGAAGCAACAAGATTTTTCTACAAGTACCCCTGGTTTCCTCATATTCTGCATGGAAGTAGGTATCACTCGCTGTTGGTTTATGTGACGATGATTGACGTGAACTAGGCTAAGGGTTCCTTCTGCCTTCCCACCAACATCTGCTTTTCCATGTCAAGCCTTGGGCTCTGCCCTTTAGGCATTTGACTTCGTAATTGGCTGTGCTCTATCCTTTGAGACTTCATGTTGTTGACTTCATGTTGAGACTTCACCACGTTTACTGTCCCTAAAATCATCTTCCCTAGGACTTTGCTAATTTCTATTAAGTTACATTCCTACAGTTGACATACCTACTTGTACCTTTGAGATGTCAACTTCCTTTCAGGATTTGCAAAACTAAGACATTTCTCAAGCACCCTGGGAACCATTTAGAAGTTCTTGCGCAGCACACGCAGCAGTCTTTACTTCTCCCATCACAGTCTTTAGCATGCTGCATAGCCCCAGACCTTTTGTAGCTTTGTTATTGTACAAGCTTGATGTCAGGCTAGAGAGAGCAGAGAATCGGCCCGCCTTCCTTGCCTTTGTCTAGTTCCAGTATCCAGTACTGTATTTAGCCATGTTTTAGTGGCGAGTGAGTGGGTAAAATTAATTACCAAGGTTATTTGAAAAAATAGTTTGTATAAAGACATAATTCCCTTTAGAAGTTGAAAATTTGACCTAAACTTGTGTGGACTGAAATTCATTTATGTAGGATACTCAGCTTGTTTTCAGTTGTTAAAAAAAAAAAAAAATCCTTGATCTTACACAAAAGACTTCAATGTGATTTTTTTTCACTTTCTTTGTTTATTTTTGAATGAGAATAGGTCTTAACTCATTGGTAAAATTCAGATATGTGGAAAGAAAAATATGTCTTAGATCAATCAATATTATTGTTCCAAATGAAATAACAAGAGACCGTCATGAAAGATGTCAAAATCATCACACTGTTGTATGGGTGATTAAAAGCATGTTAAATTCTAGAGCTCAATAACTACCATACAGAAACAACAACCCATATGTTCTAAATCTATAATTATTTTTAATAGACTTTAATACTGGAACTTGATAAACATAAACAGTTTATCCTCACAGAAAAGTCCTTTCAGTTATTATCTGTGCCTGTCACTTTGGGATGCCATAACAAGAGATCACGGATTGAGTAGTTTGGAAGAGGAGATTTATTTCTCATGTCTCTGGAAGCTGGGAGGTCCATGACCCAAAGACAATAGTTCAGTGTTCAATGAAAGCCCTTTCTCTGGCCTGTGGAAGGCCATCCTTGTCTTAATCTTCACATGACCTTTCCTGGGAATGTGATTCAAGGTGGTGAGCCGAGCTCTGGTGTCTTTTCATAACTCACCCACCAGATCAGGATCCTACCCTAGGGCTTCATTGAAACTTATTTCCACACTCAGACTCAAGTCATGTGACAGGGGAAGGGCTTCAGTATATACATTATGGGAAGAAAACCATTTCCTCCATAGCAGCACCATTTTATGATTACATAAAAATTGTGTTTGTGTGCATCTGTGCATACTTGTGTGTGTGTGTGTGTGTGTGTGTGTGTGTGTGTGTGTGTGTGCATGTGCCAGTGGTCAGTGTTGGGTGCCTTTCCTCAAGGTTTGTTACTGAACCCAAAGCTTATCCATTCAGTTAGGCTAGCTGGCCAATGGGCTTCAGGAATCTGTCTGTCTTCCCTCTAACCCCTCCCCAGTACTGAAGTCACAGGTGCAGCCACCATGTTTGGCTTTTGCTTGGGTGCTGTGGATCTGAACTCAGATCCCTATGCTTTTGTGGCAAGCAAGCACTTTACCCATCGGGCCAACTTCCCAGTCCTGAGAATAACACTTTGAGTAATTCCACTCAAATCCGAAAGATTTGCTTTTGTTATCTATAATGCTGTGGATATCGCTCTGTATAAATAAACACTGATTGGCCAATAGCCAGACAGGAAGTATAGGTGGGACTAACAGAGAGGAGAATTGAGGAAACAGGAAGAGAAGGGAGAGATTGCCTGGAGCTGCGGCCAGGACAAGGAAGATGTAAGGTACCAGTAAGCCACGAGCCACATGGCAAAGTATAGATTAATAGAAATGGGCTAAATATAAGAGTAAGAGCTAGACAATGATAGGCCTGAGCTAATGGCCAAGCAGTTTAAATAATGTAAGCATCTGTGTGTTTATTTTATAAGTGGGCTCGGGGACTGGTGGGACTTGGCGGGAGCTGGAGATAAATTCTCCAGCTACACTATAAGACAAACTAGTGTTGATCAATTGAAAAATTATATGTTGTGTTCATCTAAGTACGTTTGTGCTGACATAAAGGAAGTTGTTTTTCTAAAAATTGGAATAGTCACTGACTTAGCATTATCTTTATAGGAACTGGTATCACCTGGCTGGATTCCACACAGCCATTTCCTCTCGAACTTTTAGTGTCATTGTTAGACTTTTAGACCTGGTCCAGAACGTAGAAGCTGTCCAGTTCAACTCTCCTATTAAAAGTGAAGAAATTCCATTGCATGGAGCCAGAGTTATTTAGATTCCTCAGCAAGACAACTCTACACGAATCGCCTCATTGTTTTCATTTTAGGCAAATTGTCTTTTCCTTTCCCTGTACCACGTATTTACACCATGTAAATTACGTGTCAGTTCTATTTCAATGTTTAGCCATTTCTGCTGACACACCACCAAATACACTTGATTATTGCTCTCATTGTCTCTTCAGAGTTTTTCCTGAGGCTTGTGCTGTAATTCCCAAATCATAAGTGAATTTTTAAGTTTTTTTTTGGGGGGCGGAGTTTTTGAGACAAGTTCTCTCCTTGTAGTTTTGGTGCCTATCCTGGATCTC
>CABHPQ010134375.1:1335-18019 GCA_902168405.1 Peromyscus aztecus
CCCAACGGGTCACGGTTCCGCCCCTTGTAGTGTGGACTGTTCTAAAGTTTGCAAGCTAGAGCCCGCGGCCTTCTCTATTTATTAAAGCAAATACCGTCCCTAACATTGCTACGGTCTCAGCTTTAAAAACTTCAGAGAATATGCAAATACCACTAGCTTAAAAAATAATTTAAAAAAATGTAACGATGTTTCTTTTGCACTTGTTTGGTTTTGTGCATTTTAATAGTTTCCGAGTCCCTTGTTTCAGACTTTCTGTCTTCACTCTGAAGGATCTATGGTAAGATCATCTGGTCACATGACTACAAATGCAGACTGTGGGTTTAATGGTGAGCCCGTGACACTTGCTCGCACCTGCAGTTCGCCTCCTCCTCCGTGACTTTCTACCGTAACCGTTTCCAGGTAAAGAACCTGGAAACGGAACAAAATGTAATCTGTCTTTTACTGACGGATCTATTGCTGGTAACAGTGTATTAAGACTATGTAAAATTCCTTAACGCTTGCCATAATCTTAACTAAAACTGAATTTATTTTACCAATAAAATGTTTCACATACTTGAAGGTTTAGGCAAGGAACAAGATATCAGAAAAATTGTTCAGGCCTGGGCACAGACAGTTCACTGTGGTATGGTACTGCACCCAGCACCAGAGGCTGGCATCTCTGCTTCCCGCCTTCTAAATGCCAACAATTGTAGCACAAATTTTTGACAAAAATAAAACTCTACACACAAGTATTTCAAAATTGATTCACCTTACTCTCCATTTCTCCTTCCTTCTCCATCCCCATGAAGAAAGCCCTGGTTCCTGTGGAAAGGAATCAAGGGGCTATCTGCTTGCAGGGTGGTTTGAGGTTGGTGGCTGGAGAATTGCGTCAACAGATATAAGCTAAACAGTTCCCACACACTGGGGTGTCTGTGTATCGTTCTATTATCTCACTCAAGACCCTTCTTTCCATCTTGGTTGGGACTTGCCTACCAGACATGAAGGGTGAGCGCTGAGAATTTACTCCATTGCCATTCTGTTTTAATTTTTATTACATTTTATTTACTTTGTGTGGGTGGGTGTATACGTGTGTGCCCTTGGTGTACAGGTGGAGGTTAGAGATGAACTTCCTGAAGTCATCTGTCCTTCCACCAGGTGGTGGATCCCAGGTCATCAGGCTTAGAACCAGGCCTCTCTACCTGCTGAGCCACCTCACCAGCCTTTCATCATGGGATGGTAATTCTCCCGGTCCTTGCCTGCTGAGTGCCAAGTAAACCCCATGGCTGCTGTCTGGACCTGCACTTGATTCCTACCCATATGAAGTTTCCAGAGTGAAGAGTGTGCAGTTAGGGAGCTGGGAAACTAAGAGAAATATTAAAGGCTGACAAGAGGGCATATGGGGGCAGGGCTGGGACTACATGGGGGGAGGACTGGGACTACTACGGGGGTGGAGGGAGGTGCTGGGGCTCAGAGGAACAAATCCCTATGCAAGAAGATCCAGGGAAAAGGAAATCCACGGGTTCTGGGAAGCCGTGCAGACCTGTGCTAGGAAGGGAGGGCAGGCAGCAGGAATGAGCAGCAATAAAGAATGGAAGGGAGAAAGGAGGACTCTGTGTCAAGAGTGAAGACCCTGGAATAAGGGCAAGGCAGCGTGATTCTGTGGGCATGCAGCTTTAAACGCACCTGCTTGCAGCCCATTAAGCAAGCCCCGCCCTCACCCCAAGCAAATGCTTCCCTGGGTGAATGTGTAGCTAGAGAAGTGGCTTCTTCTGCCCCAGTAAACCCTCCTAGCTGTGATAGTCACCCATCCAAAGAGGCGCTAATCATCACCAGCTGCTATGAGACTTATTGGGAGCTGGGGGGCGGGGATTTCTGGACTGGGCGGCACTCACTGTCTGTTCTGCCAGACCACCAGGAAGTCCCCTAACCGGAAAGGAAGTGAGCAGAAATACAGAGAATATGATTACTTTTTCACATGTGACCTTTAAAAGGTAGTTCCAATCTCTCTTGGACATATGCTTTCCTCATAGCCAAACTGCTTGTAAAATAACTAAACTGCTATCAAGCTACAAGGCGGTCAGAGCTTCTTCATTTGCGTCACAGAAGATCAAATTGTTTTCCAGGCAGAAAACACTAGTGGACTTCCCCAAATACCAAGTGCCCCAGCCCAATTAGCATTCTTGGTTGCAAGTAAGAAATCAGTTAGGTTGAGGAGAGGTTGTTAGAAAGCTTTCATCAAATGCTTGAGTGATGGTGGCCAGGGAAGTGAACCTGACTTGGGTAATTTCTAAAGAATCAAAGAGCCTGAACATCTTTTTGTTGGTGTTGTTAATTTTTTTCTCCTTAAAAAAATTTTTTTTAGATTTTCATACATTAGTATCATATTTACACCATTTCCCCTTTACCTTCTCCCCTTTCCAAACCCTTGAATGTCCCCCTCAAATTCATGATATCTCTTCTTTAACTATTATTGATACACACTACACACACACACACACACTGAGTCCATTTGGTGTTGCTCATATGTATATGTGTTTAGGACTGACCTATGAGATATCAGGGGACTCACCCCAAAGAAGATTAATTTCCCCTTTCTTAGCATCCATTAATTGCCTGTAGTTCTTCATCAAGGGTAAGGCCTGTGAGATTTCTTTCTTCCACACTGGGTGTCCACTTGTTTAGGTGACCATATTGTTGAAATTTTATGACTGCAGCTCCCTTTCATATATGGAAAACACTATCTCACAGCAGACATCCTGGTCCTCTGACTCACAATTTTTCCATCCCTCTTCCACTATGTACCCTGAGCCTTAGATGTAGGGGTTATGTTGCAGGTTTATCTATTAGGAATGCAGACCCCAAACAGTTGTTTTTGTCATTTTAATCAGTTGTGGCTTTCTGTGATGCTCTCCATGTACTGCAAAAAAAAAAAAAAAAAAAAAAAAAAAAAAAAAAAAAAAAAAAAAAAGAAGCTCCTTTGGTGAGGGGTGAGAGCTACATTTGTCTGTGAATATAAGGATAAATATTTATAACTGAGTTGGGAATTTTACTGTTTAGAAAAGTGTCAGTAACAGGTCTTCTGGGGTTCATGACCTCACCAGTCATTGTTAGTTGGCTAGGTTTACAGGACCAGTCACAAATTCCTTCCAATTGAGAGATCATTAGGTCTGATTAGACAGCTATTGGTTATCCCCAAGATATAAGTGCCGCTATTGCATCCTTGGATATATCTTGCCATATTGATCACTGTCAGAAGCAGGCTGGCCACTCCTAGGATATTCCCAACAGCACCACAAATGACTATAAAGTGAGTGCCACAAATATAAAAGAAGCTAAGAATCCAAGTCTTCAAAGAAAGTGTCCACTTGGCTGATTGTACATAAACAACTAACATCATAGCTGCCAGGACAGGTAGCTTGCACATGCTTGGTCTTGTTGCTTGCACTGGGGCTACCATGGTGGGTGTTCTGTCCCAAATGGGAAGGGGTTGAGTACTGGACAGTGGAGGAGAGAGCACAATGTCTGCTATGGGCTTTATAAATACAAGGTCTTTATTCACATACATTATTTACCATCTCTCTAAGCAAAGTAATATAGTAAAACTCTCAGCCCTTCAGCCAGAAAGGGTTCTGCTAAGGACCCACATTTCAGAGTACTGAGAGCAGGGTGGGGCTCAGGTACATCACCTTTCTCAAGGAGAATATACTGACTGGCCTCAGTTAGCTGCATTAGCAGATGGATCATTTTTTAAGTTCCTGCCTCATATGATCCTTGTAAAATGAAACTAGTTAATATTTAAAACTGACTGGCACTGTACCTGGCATAGAAAAAATATTCAGTTGATGACTGCTGTTTGCCTGGTTTTTATTGTTACTGTGTCAGTATGTTATTACTGTGATCTGAATGTTTGTCCCCTCCAAAGCTCATGCTGGAATTTTATTGCCATTATAGCAATATTAAGAGGTGGGACCTTTGAGGTGATTGTGTTATGAGGGCTACACAATCATGGGTGTAGATGATGGCATTATATGAGACTAAGTTCTAAGCATAATGGGTAAAGGTACATGTTGCATGCACAAGCCTAGCCACCTGAGTTCATCAGCAAGGCTGAAATGATTCGCCACATACAAGGGATCCACAAGAAGGTTATTGGGTTTCTCATCAGAAATTAGGGGCCAAAAGGCAGCTGGCCAATCTATTCCAAGTCTCCACCAAGAATCCTCTATCCATCAAAACTGCCATTCAAAGGTGATGGAAAGATACAGTTGTCACAGGCCTACCTAGCCTTCAGTGCCTGATCCAATATTTAGATATCTGAAGAACCCTGCAATACTGCGTTGTTAGTGTGGCTCTTCCCTGAATGATTTCTCCATTTCAGTCCCAAATACTAAAATCAGCAACTTGCCTTCATAACTCAAGTAATCAGAAAAAGAATAACAAGCTAAACCCTAAATTAGCAGTTGAAAAATAACAAAATTAAAACTGAGGTAATTTAAAAGGAACATAGAGAAATGATAAAACTTTAAAAAACTGAAAAGATCTGAAATTGACAGATCTTTAGCTGGGTGTAAAGAGAGCACAGCACAATGGTGCACACCTGTGATCCAAGTTACTTGGGAAACTGAAGCAAAACGGAACTTTTGAGGCTAGCCTGAGCAACATAGTGACTGCCCCCATAAGGGGATATGTATAGAAAGAACATTCAAATTACTACAATAAAAAATATAAATTTGGATTATCGTAGTTTGAATGTGAAATGTTTCCCATAGGTGGATAGGTTAACACTTGGTCCCCAGATGGTGGCACTGTCTCAGAAGGTTCTGGAACCTTCTCTTCACTCCTGCCTTCTTGATTGCAGATGCAATGTGACCAGCAGCGTCCACACCTGCCAGATGCCATGCTTCCCCTGTTGTGTGGACTGTGTCTCCTAGAACTGTAAGCCAGAGTAAGCCGTGCCTTAAGTTGCTTCTTGTCGGGCATTTTGTGACAGTAATGAGAAACTAATGCAGAGAGCTGTAACACCAACTCTACAGAAATACAGAGGATTGTGAGAATGAGCAATTATAAACTCGTAAATTTGATAACCTGTGTGAAATGGACAAATTCCAAAAATCACAGAACTTACCAAGACTAAATCATGAGGACATAGCTCTTCCAAATAGGTTAATAACAAGTAAGCAGATTGAAACCAGTGATTAAAAAAAAATCTCTCAGTAAAGAAAGGCCCTGGACCTGATGGCTTCCCAGATGAATTCATTTAAAAAACTAACTCCAAGTTTTCTCAAACTTCCCCCAAAAAACTAAGTAGGAAGAACTATTTCTTAACTCATTCTAAAGACCCTAGAAAAGAAATTATGTTGTTTATAATTGACACAAAAGTTCTTAATAAAATACTAGCATATTAATGAAATGAGCTAGGCAGCATATTAATAGAATTATACACCATGACTATTAAGTGAACTTTATTCTTGGAATTCAAGGATGAGTTCACATACAAAACTGATCAATGCAATATACAATATTAACAAAATGGAGGAGAAAATACATATCATCTCAGCTAAAGGAGCAAAGCTGAAGTCAGATCCATATACTCCAAGTAAAACCAGATTAATAGTGATGCAACCTGTCGGGACTGGAGTGTTGACTCAGCCGTTAAGAGCACTGGCTGCTCTTCCAGAGGACCCAGTTTCAATTCCCAGCATCCACATGACAGCTCGCACATGTCTGCAGCTCCAGTTCTAGGGGATCTGACACCCTCACACAGACATACATGCAGGCAAAACACCAATGCACATAAAAATTTTAAAAAATAAAATTTTATATATATATGCAACCTGTCAAGTCACATGGGACCTCCACTTGACTAATGCATTGGGGCTGCCATCTTGAAATTCTTAATATTTCAACTAGAGGTCTTGCCTCTGGTTCTATCTCATCTTCTACCAGTATTACAGCTAACACTGCTCAGGGCTGAACCTGCTCCATTGTCCCTACTGAGCTCAGGTGTCAGTAACCACGCCTCAACACAAATGTGGTGAAGTGTCTCAGAGCAAAGACACTGGGTCATGAGGTCAGGTAGGCCTCCTATTGTTAGAGGTCCACAAGGTATATTCTCATGACTACCATATTACACCTTTTGGGCCACAAAAAATCTACTTCACACAGCCCCAGGGAATAGTACCTCCGTAGTCCTTGGAGCCCTCCTTCCTGAGGTGCCAATCAAAGAAAAGGTTACCTGTCCACTCCCTTATGATCACATTCGATCCCAGGGCCACAGTCAACACTCACCTTCTCCTCTATCTGTTTGGTCCTCAGAACATGACATTATTGGCAGGTGCTGGTGACGTAGCCAATGTTATAACCCAAACCTTCATTCTGGCTAGGCCACTATCACCTGCCATGGGTCCTTTGGAATGGTAGTAAGAGGGCCATTGGAATGGTGGTGAGGGGTAGGGCCACTCCACATCACACCTGGTTTCCAGGCCCTTGTATCTTCCTCTGGAGACCCATCACCAATGTGACAAGTGCAGCATGTCCTGAAAAATGGCACTGTTCTTTCAGGTCTTCTCAGGGCTGGTGCTTCAACAACTGCAGTTGTGCACATTGGCTCTAAGAACCTCTATTTCCGATTCCCTCTGGAAACAGTGCAATTTATGACAACCAGGAGTTCCCATGATCATGACCCACACCTCCTTCACTTGAAGTTGACACCCATTGGCTGCTCTACTACATGGAGTTCTGCACCGTTGCCTAAGTTCCTAGGTAAAGGTGCCACATGAGGTTTTCAGGTCAGGAAAAAAGAGACAATATTTATTTGCCATATACTTTACTAATGCTAATCATTTCACCTTCTATCATATTAGAGAAAGCAGAACCTCTTAGAAATCTGAAAGACAGCAATCCTTTCCATCAAGGCAATACAAAGCTGACTGAACTGGATGGGCCAGAGGAGGCTTGTATCCTGGAGGCTTTGAAAAGGTACATGCCCTTCAGAAGGTGGGAGATAAATCCTATGAAGTATCTAGACGAGGGTGTCTCAGTGTCATTTATGGGATGTTACAATTACAAGAGTGGGTGGTGGTATTTTGGGATCCTCCCTTACCCCAAATTGACGTATCTTCTAATCTTGTCACAAAGAAGGAAGTCTGTTCCTGTAGACTGCCTTGTATTCTGGAGGCCATGCTTTCCACCTCTGGGATGTTTTTCTGCCCTGATTCTGAGTATAGCAGAAAGGTGCCAGCTTTGGGTGGGATTGGAACGGGACAGAGTGTTACAGAAGGTGTGAGTCACAGCACAGCCAGCCTTGCCAACAGACACCCATTGTGATGGAGGGGACCAAGAATGGCCAAAGATGCAGTATGACCATTGGACCAATCAACAGGTCACATGGGCCAATTGTAAGCTGGGCTCTATCCAGGACTCCCTTTTTTGCTTGTTTTCCCTGTGCCCCACTTAAATAGAGGGTCAAAGACATCTTTAGAGCTCTCCGTATCAATGCCAGCTCAGACTCTGTCTAGCAGTCCTGAAAATGCCTGATTGTCCCCTTTCCCACTATTATCAGAGCAAGTGGCTCAGGTCCCTTTGAAGAAAGCCTGAGAAGTCATCATGGTGTCTACTTGTCATGTAGCAATTCACTTCCTCCAGCTACCTGTCAGTCAGTGGGCTCCAGACCTGAAAACTGAGTCATTTGAGAATTGAGCAAAGGATCGTGACTTGTAATTGATATTTTCTCACCTTGTCCTTGACGGCCATGTGTCTGTCTCCCAGACATCAATATACACATAGGTCAAGGACCATCATCTAATGTCCCATGAGCCAAAGCCAGTCAGCCACCTATATTTGTAAGCAAATTATTATTAAAACACAGCCACACCCCTTTATTTTAATATTCTCTGTTTCTATTTTTATTCTACAACAGCTGATTTTAGCGGCTATACTGAGGGCCTATGACCCCCAAAGCCTGAAGTATTTACTGTCTAATACTTTACCTACCCATGTGATAACTCTTATTGTTGATAACCCTTGATGACTGTCTCTTTTGCCCTAGGTTCAAAGTAGACACCATAGTTCAGTGACCATGTTCCCAGCCCTCAGCAAATGAATCCCACTGGCTGCCCTTCTCCTAGCCTCCATCATGCCTATGGATGCTCACAAACTCTGGCTCTACAATCAACCATGGTCTACAGATTTCCGTGGAGCTGTGAGGACCCTTCTTATCAGTTCATTTCAGTGGCATGGTGAGTGGTAGCCTGTGTGCAAGGATGTACCTTTTGTCCAGTCTTTTGGCCACAGAAGATAAAGCCTCAGGGTGGTGGTGGGAGAAGCATCTAGATTTAACCTCCTCTTAATTAACCTCCTGTCACCTTCCCTGCCCCTTAGGATAGGGAGATAAATACCCCAAAGCCTCCCTGGGGGGGGTGGATTTAAGACTTGCTCTCCCAGCTCCACATGTGGCCGTCTACTATTGTTGTTTCTCTTTGCAGAACTGGTTGTTTCAGATGGCATGCATACCACACAGTGGGCAAAATGGGCCAGGCCAAGTCACATTATGATCTCAAAGGAAGGCTCCTGAGCTAATCTCGTCCAGTGCTGGTCTGGTTGTCACATCTTCTATAATTGCTCACCTTATACGTATTTCAAGAAATTTAAAGTAAAACCTGAGGTTGATTGCTGTCCCTGCTCCTAAGTCATCCCACTTAAGAAAATTCTGCTGCGGTATGGTAGTTTGGGAGTTTTTGCAGAATCAGGTCCCAGCCCCATCACTTCCTTCACATGTGTGATTCAACTGTCTCATCCTGCTTCCCTTTCTACTTCCTCATGTTGCTGTGGTAGGTAACATGTGCTAAGCACCTGGCAGGAAGCAGATCCTCAGAACGGCTGGGAGTAGATCTAGGAATCTAGATCTGGCCAGACATGCAAATAATAAATTAGATAAAGGCAGAGAAATGCCCTGCAAATAATAAAGACAGCTCTGTGGCTAACAGCAGGCCTGAATCTAGATTCTGGTCATTGATGTATTTTTCTGCAAATGCCTGAATTAGTGAGTGTGGAGACACCTAGGTCCCTAAGTAGCTCCTCTATTATTAAATAATACATGTAAAATTCTTTGGAAACTGTAACATGCTAGAACTACCAAAAGACAATGAAAAATATTTTATAGCAGTGGTTGCAACGAATAGATAATTGATCATGTTATCTTATAAATGGAATAGGGGTGGGATATTATATATTATTAAAAAAAGCTTGTGGAAATGTAGAAAACAGGAAACAGCCCAGTGAACAGATCCTAAAAGAAGTCTAATACCAGGTTTCACAGAATCCGAAGCATCTTGAGACCTGGGGTTACTCTGTTCCCTTCAAAAGAAGTACAATTTCACAGATCACAGACTGGTCCCCACTTAACACCCAGCTGCTCTCTGCTTCTGCATCCCCACTCTTTATTTTTCTGACTACTAAAGGGGATTCTCTATGTATCCTAGAACACACTCCCAAGACAGTAACTGAGTAGGATGATGAGAGTCACTCTGTGCCCCATGTAGGCAGAACTTCTTCCAAGCCAGGGCTGCACTGACTAGCCCATGGGTTGTTTGCTCCTCGCCCAGGTGCCCACCCCTGACCCAATCAGACAAGGCAGGTGGAAAGAAGTGGAATTTCAGGATCTTTGCCCACAGCAGTCGTTTAGTGCTTTCCTTAGGAAAATCTAAGCATAACTGGTGATAAATTGTGATGGGATAGATAGATGTAGATAATTGAATAGATGACTGAGAGATGGATGGATAGATAGATGATGATAAGTTAATTGGTCATGATTTTTAAGAGAAGAAAAGTTTCAAGTCATTAAGTCCAACATCAAACTAGAAGACTCAAAATATTAGAAAAATGAAGCTTTAAATCCTGTCACAGGTACCTTTAGAATATCTCACTATTTAAACAAAAACTCATATTAAGAAACTAGAGTTGAGGAATAACGAGGTGACTCCCTGTGTAATGGAGTTTGCCATGCAAGCTTAGTGACCTGAGTTCAATACCCAGAACCACATAAGGGTGGGAGGAGAGAGATAGAGGAGTCCACAAAGTTTTCCTCTAACCTCCACATGTGCTCGATGACACACACACACACACACACACACACACGCATCGCCGTTGGCATTGTTTGAAGCCAACATAAAGTACGTAAGGCTCTGTCTCAAAAACAAACAAAGAAGAATTAACTTTTTAGAAGGATTAGCCAAACACCATCAAAGCAAGTGAATACAGTGAGATTCTGTTCTAGGGGCGAAGAATACTACACAGTACCACAAGATGGCAGCATTGTCCCATGCATGGTCTATCAGGTTGCTTAAAAAACCAAAAAAGTCTGTTTCTCTTGTGCCTAACAGCCAATTACCTACTTTGTCATGAAGCTCATTCTTGAGACATCTGAGAAGCCTCTAGTTGATGAAAAAGATAAAAATTTAAACTGCATATTTAACATCTATTTTTCTACTTTCCAATCCATCTGCTGTCTTTGGGTTTATTCAACTCCCAAGATCTCGGGTCCTGGTGCTTAGTCTAATTATATATTAATTAGGCATGAAAACAGTAGCTTAAGTTATCCAAGGATTATAAGCCTCCTAGTCGTCTCCTGGTTTCAAGAATTATATTGTGAAAAATCTTTGTTGTATATTTATGTAATCTAATTTTTATTTTTTTTATTTTTATTATAGAGATGGAGAGTAGAGAAATATACAGACAGATAAATAAAGGTTAGAATCAATAATAATACTCAAATATGCACCAAAAGCCAACTGTAATTCTGAGTTCTATATATCAGCCTAGTTAGGCCATGGTACCCAGATATGTGGTCAAATTCTAGTCTAGATGGTGCTATGAAGATGTTTTTTAATGAAGATATATTAAGTATTAACAGAACAGTCTGGTAGACATTTCTTTGGGAATTCATCATGGTAGAGACACATCAGTTGTGCTCCAGGCTCACTGGTCTGGAATACTAAGGCCCCAGTGTCACCCTCCCTGGGTCCTCATCTCTTTCCTGAGCTCCAGGTCTTCTTAGAACTGTTTGTCCACAACACTGGCCAGAACCTAGCTGTCCTTTCCTGTCTTTATTTCCTTCTGTTTACTGGAGAAGAGTCTGAGGGACCAGAGGTGTAGTTTGGTGGTAAGTTTGACTAGCGTGTATGATGATGCCCTCAGGTCACTCGTCAGAGAAAACAACTCAATGATCTGCTGGCATGGCTTCTGACATCACTCAGTGAGCTCTCCTGCCCTTTTGGTGAGATCAATGTTTGCTTCCCTCTGCACAGGAGCTCATTTTGATACACACACACACACACACACACACACACACACACACACACACACACACACACGTAGAGCGTAGCAGGACCAGCATAGCTATTTTCTGCTGCCCACTTCAGTGTTGGTGCTGCGTATACACAAAATGTGCCACAGCTTCTCAGCAATCACAGGAAACTTCCCAGCCCTGTTCAGACGTCACCCAGGGGATTTCCAACAGCAGGGAGGTCTAGTATATCTGACAGATATCAGAATAAAAGCTGAAAGATCAGAGAAACAGAATAGCCAGCCACTAGTTCTTACCTCTACAAAATACTCAGCCTAAAGAGAGTGAGTTCCAGCCGGGCAGTAGTGGTGCATGCTTTTAATCCCAGCACTTGGGAGGCAGAGCCAGGCAGATCTCTGTGAGTTCGAGGACAGCCTGGTCTACAGTGAGATCCAGGATAGGCACCAAAACTACACAGAGAAACCCTGTTTCGGGGAAAAAAATAAGAGTTCCTGTTTCTTCATGCCTTATATACCTTTCTCTACCCTGCCATATTACTTCCTGGCATTAAAGGTATGTGTGCTTCCCAAGCAAAGGCATGAGATCTCAAGTGCTGGGATTAAAGGTGTGTGTCACCACTGCCTGGTTTTGTTTCTCTCCTGTATTGGATCAGTCTCATGTAGCCCAGTAAGACCTTGAACTCACAGAGATCTCTGCCTCCTGAGTGATAGGATTAAAGGTGTGTGTCACCACTGCCTGACCTCTATGTCTAATCTAGTGGCTTGTTCTGTCCTCTGATCTTCAGGCTAGTTTATGAGGGTACACAATATAGCAACACACTGAAAGCAGGGAATTTTGAAGGACTGTCCTACCTTGTCTTGGCAAAGATTTGCAGTCACCTTCTTTGCATCCTGCTGGTCCAGTTTGGACAGTGTACTGTCAGCAGTTGAGGCAAGTGCCATTTCTTTGCCCAAATGGCTAGCTTTTGCCAAAAAAAAAAAAAACTCCATACGGAGTTTCTTCAATGCCCATTATCTTCACTGAAGTAAATTGGTGCTGCCAGGAACAGACATGTCTCACTATCAAGAAAAGTCTTGTTATTAAACATATTAAACACTATATTCTGTAAGTCTTTGAAGTGTTTGAAGATGATCTAATCTATACAAATGTATCTGTTTAACCTTGAAAACATACCTAATATGACTACACGTCTGATTATATATGACTACTAATCTGTATTTAATCATACATTACATTTTTTAATGAGTTGCATAATAACAATACCCCAAACGAGTAGAAACATACACACAGTATTGTAGCTGGAGAATTTCTCTCCATCTCTCGCCAAGTCCTGCCAGTCCTGGAGCCCACTTATAAAATAAACACACAGACTCTTATTTAAATTGCTTGGCCATTGGCTCAGGCCTATCATTATCTAGCTCTTACTCTTATATTTAGCCCATTTCTATTAATCTATACTTTGGCACATGGCTCGTGGCTTACTGGTACCTTACATCTTCCTTGTCCTGGTGGCAGCTGTAGGCAGTGTCTCCCTCTCTGCCTTCCTGTTCCCTCAATTCTCCTCTCTGTTAGTCCCACCTATACTTCCTGTCTGGCTACTGGCCAATCAGTGTTTATTTATACAGAGCGATATCCACAACACAGTATACCAATGTGAAATATTTTGAGATTAATAGTTTTTTGGATTAAAGTAGATTAAATAATCTACCCTTTTTATCTCATTTCTGTATCATATCCCCTTTTACTCCTTTAGAAAGAGATGTTTAAATTTAACTATTTCATTTAGCTTTTTTCTGACTATGACCAGTAATAACTTATAACCAACCCCCACTTAAATGGTAACAAACACCCATAACCCATCTTTTGGGAACATAGGCATTATTTTTTTTTTCTAGACTGCTTCCTGTTGTCTGGGGGCACTGGAATCTTTTGGGGAACCTTGAGAAAAATCAGGATTATTGTTAAGTCTTGCTAAAGTATTCTGTGAGGCTAGATCATCTCAGCCAGTATCCTCGAAGCTATTCTGGATGCTGAATCACCTGGGCCATCTGTTTTTATTGGTGTCTGGTCCCCTTGTTCTGAAAACACATAAATTTTTAAAGGTAACATAAACTACAAGTATGGAGTATGTGGTGTGTACAAGTCAGTTAAAGTTTTTTTTTTTTTTTTTTTTTTTAGTATTTGAGCAGATAAAATATACATTATGTGTTTTGTAGGGTTTTTTTTAAGTTTATTTCATTATGTTTGTAGTCAGGACTTTCAGGGGGTCTTCCTTGATCAGACCTGATCATCTTTAACTTTGAACAAATCCACAGCCTTTCATCTCCTGTGGAAATAAAAGCATAACCTCTCCCCTAAAGTAACATTATCTTTTGACTTACATTTTGAAGTCAAGACATTAAAATATATAGGTTAGTTTAATCCAGCAGCTTTTATAATCCAATGTCTCTTAGCAGATATTGCTCCTTCCTCAGCAGTCAACACAATAATTCAAACAACACAATAACCTTAAGTATCCAGACTCTGTGAATTTTCCATCTTTATGTGGTTTTTTTATATTACTTTACTCCCTTTTAAAGAACTTTATCATTTTTAAAACTATTTTTAACCTATGACTATATATTCTTCATCTTCTCTTTCCTAAGCCTATGTATATTTTTAAACACACTATAACTCATTCAGAGGCTTTTTTCATCTGAATCTGTCTCTACTGCGTATCTGTAATCTTTTTCTGACCACATGAGCCTTTAAACTGCTAAGCAGCATGGCTAAGACCTCTGCCTCTGTTTTAACAGTTAGCTCCCTCCCACAGGCAGCTGCCAGGAGATGCTTTTGTACTACAGCCATTGTAAGAGACTGTGGGAACCCACTACGTGGCTTATCTCTGGGTGCACTGGTGACTCAAGCCCACAGGAGACATCCCTGTACCGTGGCCATCATGAGACATGAGACTAGGAAGCTGCTCTTAGCTCCATTTCTATGTGTCTAGAACCCTTTCCAAAGCTCTCTCTGATTTTATGTGAATGTAGTTGCCAAACATTTGGGTGCCATTTATAGGTAGAAGTTTTTGTCCTGCAAGCCACTCTCAAGCAACCACACAGGGATTAATTATAAATGTTCAGGAAATAGCTCAAGCTTGTTACTAGCTCTTGTATTTAAATTAACCCATATTTGTTATCTGTTTTGCCACATGCCCTGGTACCTTTTCTCAGAACAGCATGCCTATCTTGCTTCTCGAGTCTTCTCTGCCCTTCTTCTTCCCAGCATTCTCTCTGTCCCCCAAACCCTGCCTAGCTATCAACCAATCTGCTTTTTTTTTTTTAACAATGAGAGCAACACATTTTCACAAGCCTACCTTTTTTATTTAGACAAAAAGGGGGAAATGCTGTGGAATAACCCTTTTGTGCACTATAAAGATTTGTCACTCAAATTGGCTTAATAAAAAGCTGACTGGTCAGTAGCCAGGCAGGAAGTACAGGTGGGACAACCAAATTAAAGATGCTGGGATGAAGAAGGGCAGAGTCAGAGGAGATGCCAGCAGACGCAGAGGAAGCAGGACATGTAGAAAATGAGGTAACAAGCCTGAGCTACCATGGGAACTGGCAGGCAGGAAAGAAAAGACCACCTACAAACGTACATAAAGAGAAATATATACTGTTGTGTACAGAATAGTGCTTGATAAATAAAACCGCATGATTCTGATGTTTTTATTAGGTGCATAAAAAGTAGTTTTCATTTATAAGACCAAAATCAGACAAAGGTCACAATTGGTACTGATAAACTGAATCCACAACAAAACTCACCGTGGACACATTTACATTACATTCAACGTCTGCATATTTACACAACACTCACGACAAAGTCAGCATGAAAGGAGTGCCCAGCATTTCAGCTCTGTGCATATCTGATCTTGTTTCAAAACAAGGGCAATTTTTTCCCAGTCAATTTCTATTTGTTGAAAAACACTGCAAGACTATTATAAAAAAAGGTTACATGTTTGATTATTATATTTCCATGTTACTGAAATACAACTAAAGTTTTAGGGTTTGATTGCCTATCATATTTCTGATTAACCACTGACCTTAAAATAGTGGATAATAATATATTTATTTTTGTAGATTTATCTGTTTCTATATAATGTGGATGAGTGTTTTTCCTACATGTGACTAAGTGTGCCACATGTGTGTCTGGTGCTGGCAGCGCCTAGATGAGGCACTGGACCTCCGGGAACTAGAGTGACAGATGGTTGTGAATTGCCAGGTAGGTGCTGCAAAGAGAACTTGGGTCCTTTGTAACAGCAGTCAGTGTTCTTCACTTCTGAGCCTTCTCTCCAGCCCATCTTTCTGATATTTTAAAACGTCTTTAAAACTTAATATAATTCTGAAAACACATGTGCCTTGCCATTCATTCATTAAACACGATTTATTTTAATACAGGTCAAAAAGTTCAATTAATTAACCAGGACTCTTTCAATTTCCCACCAGCTAAGGTTCAGTTTTAAATCTGATTATATATCAAAAGCAACAGTGAATAATTTATTCCTTAAGATTAATTCCACAAATTACTGGGTAGCTTTGAAACTATTCCACTGCTTATACATGTAAGTCACTGAACAACCTATACCACCAGTTCCTTGCATCAGAATTGTCTTTAGCACTCTAAAAGTTCTATGGGCTCCACATCAGAACTAGTAAGAACTGAGAATGTCAGTATTTTCTCAAGTTCCCAGGTGAAAAGGACACGTGCCTTAGTGTGGGAAACCTTGCCAGCAGTGACTAGACCTGGGAGCATCTCATCCTTTAAGGTACACCAGAATCACTGGGAGAAACTTTAAGCAAATCAAATAAAGAACAGATTCACTTCAACAGACTGAGGGAAGTGCCCAGGGACAGCATTTTAAACAACCAGCACCATCAGTCTAAAATCACCATGAACAACAATCTACAGCCTTTGTCAGATGTCAGATATCTTACTACAACAGTACATTCTGTAATTTAATGACATGGCCCTGCAAGTCCCAGTGACCTCTGCTCTGGGAGTGACAGCAAGTGACTAAAGGTAACAGCCTTTCAGATAGATACTTTGTATTCTTAAACAGAAGGTCGAGAGCAGTGACTTGTCAGACTTTAAGAAGGAAAAGGTCTTTCAAAGAAGTAGTTAAGCCTTTAAACTGACCAATTTTTAGCATCATTCATCTTTAATGATCGCTTTATCGTTTGCCCAGTATGTGATCAGAGGTAGTGATTCCAGCTTACAAAGGTGTAACATGGAGTATAAAGACACACATTCTACTCAGACACCTTTGTAGTTCTGGACTGCTCACACACAGTAGGGTTAGAGCCCAGCTCACACACAATAGGGTTAGAGCCCAGCTCACACACAGTAGGGTTAGAGCCCAGCTCA
>CABHPQ010134376.1:0-19280 GCA_902168405.1 Peromyscus aztecus
TGTGTGTGTGTGTGTGT
The DNA here is from genome assembly GCA_902168405.1 of Peromyscus aztecus. Taxonomy (NCBI): domain Eukaryota; kingdom Metazoa; phylum Chordata; class Mammalia; order Rodentia; family Cricetidae; genus Peromyscus; species Peromyscus aztecus. The sequence continues at coordinate 18 of CABHPQ010134376.1, forward strand.
GTGTGTGTGTGTGTGTGTGTGTGTGTGTGTTTATCTGTGTGGCTGGGGAAGAAGTGACAGAATCAAATCATGAAATAAATATCACTTTTTCCATTTATAAATTTCCTGAAATGTACACTGTGCTTAAGATCAGAGTCAGGAAGAAAGATTAATTTTCTATCTCTCATAGTCACTGTACAATGCTACTGAAATGCCATCGTCCTGAGGGACTGTGACTTCTTGGCACAGTAATTATCAATGTACATTTCATGAAGGTTCACCCATATCACTGGCTGTGTGTGTTAGGATAGATGTCTCATACAACATTGTTTTTCAAGTGGTTATCAAATGCTTCTGTCCCCTAGCATACGTACCCAAAGAATGCAGACTAATCATTGAGGAAGAGAACCACAAAGCTTGATATTTATGACAAAGATGCCCCCTCAAGAAAGGACAAAGAGGTTCATTTATCTCAACAACCATCCTCAGAGCTTAGAGAAAAAGTATAAACAAAGGCCAATATGGCACTCATCTACATATTTAAAGGTTATCAATTACAGTTAAGGACTTATGACAAGTATTTACAATTCTAATATCCAATGTCAATATCCTTGCAAAAGGTAAGAAGTGACAAAGAATTGAAATACTTTGCATATCATAAATGCAGATATTTTCCAACAGAACTTACTGTCATCAAGAAAATGTTCTATGTCTGTATCATCCAACACAGCAGCAACTAACCATGTGCAATGACTGAATGCAGTGTGATTATTACAACCAGGGAAGTTGGTTATAGTCGGTAATGATTACCTCAACCATGGAAGCCACTAAACACATGCAATGACTGAGTACTTGTAATGTGATTACTACAGCCATGGAAGTCAGATTTCATGTATTCCATTATAATTAATATTAGTGTTCACATGTATCAGATGTGATACCATGTACCAGACCTATGATAATGCTGCTTTGCTTCCATACACAACAGCATCAACATTGTGCTCACTCATAAGAGCCTCTGGAATCACACATTGGAACAGGAAACTATACAAGAAAAAGAATATTGTCTCTGGGAAAGTTTTTTTTTTTTTCATTCTACAAAAATTTTCAAGTCTGTGCTAATAGAAGGTGTGGGGCATATCAAGTGATTTGGTTGATAACCGTGAAAGTGTTTTTACTGCTAAAACCCTTGTCTCTATTTGAAGCAAGGTCCACCTGGAATATCAGCCACAGTCCAACCTACAATCATTCACTTCATCCAGAATCAGTCACCATTTATTGCAAGGATGTAAGACATGAGAAGTCTTACGTTAGATTCTGAATGGTCCACAACCTGGTGCTGAATGCCTGGAATGAGTGCTAATCCGAAAGTGACAGAGGGAGTGTCTGTGCCTTCTCGGTAGCAGTATATGTATGCATGTGTGATATAGGTGTGTTTGTCTGAGACAGAGAGACAGAAGTCATAAATGTTGCTTCCAAAATGTGGAATCTGGTTATGTTTCCTTTTGCCTAAGTACATCTGAAATGACCTCACACCAAAAAATGAAAAAAAGAATGGTAATTTTAATAGCTACATGTTGTATAAATTAGCTTAAATATTTTTGCTCTGAACAAAATAGGGGAAAATGTATTTTATGGACAGGAAACAATGCTACCAATCTAAAATGCAGCCGATAAATAGTAATTTTCACTCCTTTCTACCCCATAAATAATGACACATCCATTATTGTGACAGGTGCACTCAATATAAATCATTTCCTATATTTGTTTGTTCATGAACATGGTTTGAAAAGTAAATAGCAAAAGGTATAAAGAAATAACAATAAAAAGAAGAGGCATAAGGAAAGAAAGTGGAGCAAGCCATCAATCAGAAAGTTCAGAGGTCAAATCACATAATGAAAGCCTTCCTCTCAAGGCCAGTTGATGACTCACTTGGTCTAGTCTTGGGGCGGCTAAATGAGCCCTGGTATATGTATACTTGGACGTAGTTTCTTTGATCATTTGCTGTAGATAACAGTGAAACCAATTGTCCCCTTTCTGTCCTCTTATTATTCTCATGCTCAGAACAGCACATTGTACAACAAATTAAAAGTAGTCTCAAGTGTTATTGACAGCCCCTATAATTTCCTCAGCCCTTGTCCAGAATGATCTGCTCCTGTTCTGTATTCAGAGAGGAAGTTCAAAGAATCACTTTAATAAAGGATGCTAACAGTGTGTTCTTCAGGGACCACTCACAGGGAGAAACAAGAAGCTTGCCTAAGGTTGAGAAACTGGTGACTGGCAAATTAGGGTTTAAACCCAGGTGTCCTGATTCAGCATCTATGATCTTAATCATTTCACTCTACCATTTTCTATCACAATAGATGATCAGTAAATACATGAAGGGAAACCCATGGAAGGGAAAATGGAGAGATGGAGGGAAGGAGGGAGGGACAGAGGCAAATTCTTAAATGAATGTTTCCACAGTTTTCTAACATACATCACTTAATACTTAAGATAGAAACTTTATTCCATTGCTGAGTCAATTTCCAGGAATGCAAAGGAGAGCTACCAGTGGAATACAGTAGCAGTGTGTTTAGCAGACAGGATGCCTAGGACTTACTTGTTAACAACATCACAAATAATACAGTGAGAACTGCAAATGAAAATGTGGTTTGACTGTGGTCTTTCAATGAGATCATCTGAATCCTGGGCAGAGGGGGTAAAATCCCAGGACTGCTATTTTAAGCAACTCTTGCTGATATGCCTTTGAATGGCATCTGAAAACCTGACTAACAGTTCCCTACTTTGACATAAAACTTTCTTTAAATAACAAAAGCATGTTTGTGTGCTTAAACTTTTAGTACAAGGTGTTTCATGCTAAGCATCTGCATCTGTTCTGGGATTCTGAAATATTGATGCATAATGGTCAGAGTATCTTAATGAATTGCAACGCTAAGTCTGACTAGTTCCTGGGAAGACACTTATTATCCTCCATAAGATGCTGTTGGAGGAACTAAGAGCATCTGCTAGGTAAAGAGTCTTGGTATCACTCATCTAGTTTCCACCACCTACCCAGGAACTGCTGCCTTCACTCATTTTATTTGTGTCTTTCATTGTAATACATCCTAACTATAAGCATAACATTTGTTGTGTTCTGAATGGTCTCCTTGCAAATCAATAACACAGAAGTTACCATGAGAGTCCCCAGCACAGGTCCCTTCAATGTTGGGAAACTGCATGAAGCAAGAAAAAAAAGTTTAAAATGTAGTCAACCTCTCAAGTATAACTGCTAGGAAAACAATTCTATGTTTATCAAGGCATCGTTTCTACTAAAATAAATACAAGAATTGGACTTAGGTGGGAAACTCCAGTATCTAGAGCTCATGTCTTAATATTAACACAAGTGTCTCGGTGTAAAAATCATGTGGGAACTGTGCTTTCCCACTTGCAGTGTGGGAAGAGTGATGCCTACTCAGAATAATTGTAGTTCACTGTGAAAGACATATGTAAGTGACCCTAAGTCAGCTCCCAACATGAATAATCACTCAACAAATATTCAATTATCAGTCCTTTGACTCAACAAAGTAGACCTGCTGAAGGGTCTGAGAATTTTCCAGTCTATTAAAATATGAAATATCTTTGTCTGTGTAATCCAGCTATACCATCTCTAAACATACACAGATTCATATGCTTTAAAAAGAAATATATAAAAAGAACAAAGAACGCACAGTTATTTTCCTAACAGTCAGGATATTTACAAGTGAAGTAGCATTCAACAAACCTGGTAACTTTTGTTCAGGGGCCAGGTACACGGCTCTACAAAAAGAGACTTTAGCATTTTATTAATCATAAGACAGCACAGATTTATTTCCCACCTGACAGTTTTAAGCACACAGTCAAATGGTGAGTTAATTAAGTGACAGTGTCCGCGTTACTCAGAAAGATGAAGCAATAAACAGCTTCTGTGGCAGATTAAATGCCAGAATAAAATGGAAGCATCTTTGATAAGCCACTGGAGAGATTACTGGTTAATTTCTGCTCCCCTAGAATCTGGACTACTGCCTCAGAGACCAAATCTCCCGAAGAGCCAACAAGTGTCACACTGTACTGTGTAATGCATGGCATATTTGATGTAAATATATAAGTGTATAAAAATGTCATAATGGAAGCCATTATTTTGTACAAATGATACATACTTTTAAAAAATATAAAAGGTGACAGTTTCCAATTCGGTTTTGTTTTTGACGTTTTGACGATACTATGACTCTGAAATGGACACTTTGACATACATTATCAAACTAATAATAAGGATTTGAAAGAAATGGTTTCAGATTAATACAGGGTTTTGGGGGTGCTTATTTCATGGGCATATTCCTCATGAAATAAGGAACCTAAGCAACTAGATTTCTACTCTGTCGACAGGCCCTCTACACACATCTCATTCAAACCAGGACTTCTGGTGTTATATGTTATTATGTCATGTATAGGGCAAAATATAGATGCTACTTACTGAAGACCAAGGCTACAGTGAAATTACGCGATTCAGCTTGGGAGAGAGGTTCCAGTAACAACTTGGGTTCATTATCCATTTGTCTTTTAATTAATTATAGTTGTTACACATCCAGAAATCTTTCATTATTGCCAAATCCTTCACGGCTTCCACATTCAGGAGTGCCATCCCACATGGGATGATGATGCACTGTTTGAGAGACAGTTATCAGAGGAGTTCAACAGACCCTATAGTTTACTATGGAATTACTGATACATTCTGGGAAAAGGGAGGGAATCGATGCTTTTGCCTGTGTACCCACGGCTAAGCCTACCATACTCCAGCAAGGAGATTCAAACCCATGGTCACATAGATTGTCCTGGTTAAACTCAGCTGGTCACAAACCAGATGAATAGACATGGATGTGAGAAAGAGATTGCAGGAAAGAAGGGAGAATAGGGAGATGAGAGAGCGTAGATGATGAGAGTGGTCAGTATGAATTATGCACATATGTGAAATTGTCAAAGAAAATATTGAGTTACTAAAAAAAGAAAAATAACAAAAGAGAAGCTATTATTTAAGCAAATCATCTATCAGCAAGACATAGAGAAGCAGATACAGGGAAAACCCATCAAGATGGTTCAGCAGACAAAGGCATGAATGTGTCACCAGCCCTAGCAAGCTAGGTTTGATCCACAGGTCACATGGTAGAAGGAGAGAACTGACTACTGCAAGTTGTCTTCTGATCTCCAAATGTGCACCATGGCATGAAAAGGCCAGCATACATACTTACGTACACACGTGCTCACACACACACACACACACACACGCACGCACGCACGCACGCACGCACACAAAATAAATAAATAAATAAATAAATAAATAAATGTAATTTAAAATTAAAAGAAATATTGAACTGGGTGACCTACCATCAAATCTGGCCAATGACAACTTGTTAAAGAGTTGGGCAACTGAGCATTTCCTCCCTACTCTGCCATAATAATCTTCAAAGCAAGCAGATATCATGTGAAATGAAACAGAAATCAATTCCTAACATGATCATAGTGGAGAGAAAAGAGAAGACAAATGAAGACAAAGAGAGAAAGAAGTAAGGAACAACAAATCACAGTGAATTCAACCCATTATTCTTCTAGCAGTTTTATGACATGAGATATCTGAATTATTGTGTTCATTGTTGGTGAACTCCACATAATTTATTCCCCATAACAATTTTGCTTAGTGTTTTTACTTTCATTCCATAAATGAGTAAACTTAATAAGTTAGAATTTTTTTAAAATATGATAGAGGTCACAAGGCCTCTTAGTAAACAAACATACACAGAGAGGCATATACACACGTGTGAACAAGTGCAAAAAAGAAATCAAAACAAACAAACAAAAAACCCAGCAGTTTGGGTTTAGGGTGCTCTGTCATGGTAATTTCAGTGGTCTTTTAAAAAAACATACCTTAAAGCAACTTCTCTGTACTTAATGTACCAGTGTCTTCAAAGGTAGGACATGAAGATATTAGGGTCATGAATCCATGAGAAAAAAAAAATCCTCAGTGATTTTTATCTAGGAAGGGAAATGGAGAGAGTAAAAATGTTCTCATTTTATTCTGTATGAGGTTAATATTATTTAAATGTTTTAGTTTGATCATGTGTTAATGCTGTTCTTATAATTTAAAGAGTAACAGAAAACTGAATTTTCACTTTACAAGAACACATACTTAGGCATTAGCCTTGGAAAGATTTGCTGAGATTTTAAAACAAATTTCCTTAACAATAAATTACAAGGCTATTATTGCCAAATTCAACTTCAGTGTTAATCTGCTTAGCTAAATCCTGCCCTAAAGTGTTACCAGTGAATGTGGATTACAGATGGGTGGAACTCACTATTTTCATTCACAAATATTAATCATCTGAGTCTGTTCTTTCTCTTGACTCAATCTACCAAGAGGTGTGATGCATTGGGGTGGGAGCTAGCTTATTAGAATAAGCAACTAAGAATATTTCCATTGTGGCTTCTGTGGACACATTAAGAAATCATATCAAAGAAGACTCTTGTGTCCCACAGTTCCCTCTAGAAACAGACGGAATCCTAGAATCATTAGTCACAACCAGAATAAAAAAATGTAAAATTTCTCAGAATTTAAACATTTTGAGTTATTTTATTACCAGTCTATAATTCCTAGTACACAGAGATTAATTCAACTTGGTTACTGTTTAATTTAGATATACCTTCCTTTTTAATAGGCTTATATCATTTTAGCTACTAGGCAGAAAATACTATTTTAACATAATTAACCATTTTACTATAAATTATTGAGTTAGTACAACAGGACAGAACCTTGCATCTAGATCCTCAGTTTCAGGTTTTAATATGGTTTTTCCAACTCATAGAGCAGATAATTTCAGACAGAAGCAAGAGGAAAAAAAGAAACATTAAGTTCTCAAAGAGGCCTCTAGTAAAATTATAGTGTCTTAGAACAAATAACTGACATGATAAAAACATGCAATAAGAAATTCTAGTTGTCCCAATCAATTATCATATCTAGCCTTTGGCATTCAAATCTGACATTGAGAGAGGAATCCATAAGTATGATCTTTTAGCAAGAAACTCTACTCCTCTACCATCATCATAATGACTGACAGTCACTTCTCATAACTCAGGTATGCTATTTGATTATAACAATTAGAACTAGTTGTATAATTAAACAAAATAGAGTTTTATTTTCATTGTCCAAACACTTAGTAACTATGCAATATAATTCAACCACCACCTTAGGCATTAGAGGTACAAAGTGAGTTGGATACAGCCCATAGCCTCAAATAGCCAACAGTCTAATGAAGAAGACATCCATTAACAGCCTAGTTGCCAACCAGCTAGTAGCTACATATGTGAGGGTCAATAAGCACTTGTGAGTGCACTAGCTGTGCTGATGACAATGTGTGTTACAAGATAATAAAGAACAGATCATTTAGGGCAGTGTTCCCCATGTAGGTCTTGAGACAAGCTATGTTATGGGTCTGGCTCATTTTTTAGAGATTCCTTCCTCACCTAAGCTCTTAATCCATGTCCTTGAACCTACAGTCTCCGGCCTCTGTTTGCTAACTGCTGAAACAAAAATGGGTAATTGCTTATTTCATAAGCTACAATATGCTTTAAATAAGGAAACTGAAATTGAAGTATAGAAGTGGAGAATGGAGTCTTTTTGCTCTTACTGCCTGAAATGTCTTTTCCATTGGCTGTCTTAGCTCAGTGTGGCAATAGGATCACTGTTCTTATTTCTAATAAGATAGCAAAAATCTCCCCCCTGGAGTGAGCCAAGTGAGAAATATTTTGCAGCTCCTATATCTGAGGCCAGTTTTGAAAATCACATTTATGTTGCGTTCTAGAGGCAAGCAAATTTACCACAAAAGCCTGTGCTAAAGGATTATAGACCCACTCTCAGAGGTCATAGAAATCTACTAGGGAGCACACCCTCTCCAGCTATGTTGTGATGTATTTACAGTCCCTTGGGATTTCCACTAGAACAAAAGCACCAGGAACGCATGTTTATAACTCTTCTCTGCTCAAAATCTTACTGAAAAGAAAACACAAAGTATCAACAAGTAAACAAACAAGAGCAAAGAAAACAATAATAGCCAAGACACGTTATTTTAACATGACAAATGTCAGCATACCAGAGAAGATGATAAAAAGCACACAAAAAAAAACCTGAAGCATTTTCAAACATTGATAATAAAGGAAACTTTGGGATTGTAGCTCAATGTGTGTGAAAGACAAGTAATCTATTTGAAATAGGGTAGCGGAGAGTTGCTAAAAGTCTGCTCATAAGAAGTTCGACCAACTCTGCCTATTTCGTGAAATGGGCTTCAATATCACTTGGAGTCCCCAGTGGAGAATGAAGTATTTTCTCTGGAGGAATTAAATAGTTTAGAGAAAAGGTTCATAGGTCTAGACATTGATATGAGTGACAAGAGTCCAAGAAGGATTCCCCTTCCTAGAGAAACAGTTGTTAAAAACCAAAGCTTTGACAAGAAAGATGATTTGATGATAATATATTATTTTTAGTTTTTGGAATGTTTGTCTTTTTAAAGATTTATTTATTTTTAATTGTGTGTATATGTAGATATGTGCACATGAGTGCATGTGCATTCCAGCTGCTCATTTTACTCTAAGATGTATACTATTATGACTAATAATATACCTGAGCTACCATTTTGAGAATTATATTTTCCACAGAACAAAGCAGTTGCAATTGGGAAGGTGAGATGATTATCATAACTGCCAATGCTATCCTGAAAGAATATTCCTGGACGTATGTTTGACTATGCATTGCCATTTGCATAATTCAATTTCAAAGAACTCCTTTTAAACTAAAGAGGATACTGATATGGCAAGAATTATCTGTAAACTTCAAGTCTCAATAATGCATGTTGAATCTCATCAGACCACAAGCAAACTCAGAATCCCATTGCTAGGTCTTCTGTCAGAGATCAAGTGTTCAATTTGGATAGTGTTGCTCTAGACAGAACAAGGGCAGAGCCATGCTCTGCCTCGCCAGTTTCAAGGAATGCAGGTCTGAAAATCTTCCTTTTTCTAGTTGAGAAGTCTTCTCATTGCCTTAAAGAAAAAGATGCAAAAGGAATGAAAAGGAGTGGGTTGTTTTTAAAAATAATCTTTAATCACAGTGTACACATATGCGTGATTCTAAACTGTTATGTGTAACCTAACAAGCACATACCTTATTAAGAGTATGTGAAAATAAAGATAGTCATCCTCAAATGAATTGTTTTCTCAGTCAAACTTTCCTGCAAAAAATTGGAAGAACTTAAAATTTTCATCTCAGAATCTGCTTCATTCATCCCTGTTATACAATGCAGCATAGTCCAAACAGGTATGTAGTCACACAAATGGGCAAGAGACCCAATTTAGTGCAAGAGTATTCAGGATTTAGCCTGTCTGTTTTCTGTGGAAGAACAGTTGTGAAAATTGTACTGGAGAGAGAGAGAGAGAGAGAGAGAGAGACAGAGAGACAGAGACAGAGAGACAGAGACAGAGAGACAGAGAGACCTGGGATTGACTCTTACTCAAAGTAAACTGAACCTCCCATGACATGGGAGGTGACGGCCAGCCCTGCACAAGTGTCTTCTCTTTTCTGAACAAGAGACTAGCAACAGGAGACAAGTTCAGGAGACAGAATTTTCCAGTGGTTGTTGGGGCCCAATGTTGGGGCTCAGCCCCAACCTATCAAAGGGTCCCTTGAAGGGAGAGTGAGGAATTTGGAAATAACAGGAAGAAATATAGGTGTAGACAGAAAGACAGAGAATAGGATAGCCCCAGGAGGGCCCTGGGTCAATACACAGCAGCCTCAAGTTTATTTCTAATGGAATTTTTATACACTAGCAAGGGGAGAGGCGAAAGACCTTCCCCTTTCAAAATCAAAGCACAATGTACAACCAAGTATAGACCCTTCAAAACATCTGGTTATCATGCCCCACCACAAAGCATCTTGTGATTAGGCCTTAAAGCATAAGACACCTGGTAACCATGCCCTTGTACCCTATTATGCAGTCTTGGAGAGCAACACAAACTGACTCTCTGACCTTGAGTCAAACCACAAGTTGGAATCTTTATGGGCTCCCACAAGTAGTAACACAGCTATGTGCCAGACTCATAGACTGTGGTGTATGAAATAGACCAGTGAGAAATCCCACTGGACAGGCAGCAAAGAGTTAGACTGTAGTCTACCAGAGAGGAATCTTTACACTGCCATGAGAAGACCATGTGAAATGAAAGGCTTTCCTGGTAACTACAAAGTCGGGCTAAGCCATCCCACTGATTTCTTTGCCAATCTGAAGCCGACATGGAAATCTGAAGCATTTAAAGGAGTCAAACAAATGGCAAAATGGAAACATCAAATAGATTCAAATGCAAAAGGGAATCCTCCAAGGAAAACAAGTCTAACAAGTAAATATGATACAAAGATTCAGATACAAAATAAATCAAATCAACTGAAAAGCCAATATAACCTTTTTTTCCTAGTGTGTTATCTATGTTCAGATGGAAACCACCATAGGACAAGCCTCTTATTCTATGGCCAAAACTGAAGGATAAAAAGAAGTACACAGTGAATATAAAGATGAGGAAAGATCTTGAATTCATAAAATATATAGAAAGAGATAATTCACACACAAAACCATATTTTTGACTATTTGGAGAACACAAAAGAACAACTTCTATTTTACTATCTGGTGTTGAGAAATGTGAAGCTTTTCTTCCCTTGCTTTTCATAGTAATATTGCCAGACTTCGGGTCCCAGCCTGTGCTTCAGCAAGCTAAGTTCAATCATTCATCTTCCATAAGCCCATTAAAGCAGGCAATTTAGTAGTAAAAAGCAGAAAAAGAATCGTTCAATATGGCCACACTGGGAAGAGGGACAAAGAGATCCAATGGCCCCTTCCCACCGAAGTCCTTCCTCTGGCTCCGAAGTAAGGTTGAGATGTAAGTAGAGAGAGAGAGTTATATAAGCAGACCCAGCAGTACCCCCAACCAATAGTGGCAGAGCTTCAGCCTCTCCAGGAGGGTTGTCTGACATGTTGTCAGTACTATGGGAAATCCCTTTTCAGGAGAAAAGTTTCAGTTCTGGCTGAGTCAGTTTTTCTCTTCTCCTGGCATGAAAATATTGAAGAAATTCCAATTTCTCACCATCCATTGTTTTAATAATCTAATTGGCAGACTGAGGAACATAGCGTCTCTGTAAAATATATTTGTCCTGCTAGGCAAGTTATGGTAACAGTAAATGATTTTCTGAAAATTACATAGACCCTAAAACATGGATGAATGAGAAGGGAAGAATGAAATATATACATACATCATTATGATTTGAATATGAAAATCTATACCACAGGCTTTTGTGTTAAATACTTGCTCCCCAATAAGTGCTGTAATTTAGGAGGTCTGGAAACTTCAGCTGGTAAGGCCTACTGGGAGGAAGTAATCACTGTGGACCTGTCCTTGGAAGCCATGTCTTGCCCTATTCTCTTCCTGTATTTTCTCTCTGCTTACTGGCAACTATGAAGTAAACAGCTGTGCTCCACCATAGCCTTCTTCCATAATGCTGCCCACCAATGGCATAAGATAACCATGGACTGAGACCTTTGAAGCTATGAATTCAAACAAATAGCTTCTCCCTCATCTTATTTCTTTCAAGTTTTTGGAATATTAACCAAATTTCTGGCTAACTCAATCTTTAAGACATGACAACTGTCAATTAGTACATGTTTCTTCAGAAAGAATCAAGTTGATTTTATGCAGATTCTTGACCAGAAAAACTTCAATATTTTTCAAACAAAATAAACCATGAGGGCTAAAGTGCCTGTCTGCAAAATGAATGATAGTTTTACTCCACCTTCAGCTAACCAAATATGCAGAGCTTGCAAACAACTCCACATCGAGCTTTAAAGGAACACATCATACAACACCCAACTGAATTCCACACAAAAGGGCAAACAAATATAATTAGATAGACACAACCCTCAGAGGTCCCATTTTTATCCTTAATAGCCAAATAAAATGAATTGATTTCCCATTCCTTGTACTGTATGATAATGCTCCATACTGACTTGGAGTATCTGTGGCTTTCGGGTGAGGAAGGGATAGATTATTCTCTCAGTTCTCTCCATAGAGAGAACTTACTGATGTCTTGCTACTTTCTCATCATTCCTGCTTCTGTGCCTGGTTTTCCCTCCTTATTCATTGTCACTAAACTTGGCTACCATCTATCTTCATAATTCCAGAAGCACTGCTACTACATGGCCAGCTCATATATGAACTTGAAGACGTAAGGGTACCACAGGGCCACTAGTCTAGAAACTACAGAGTAACCAACAGGAAAGTCACTACCAGATAACGGTGCTCAGATGCTCCTTCACCAGACTCAGCACAGAACCATGCTTGACATTATAAATTTAGTACAGTCCCAGCCTAGAATGACATCCTAGACCTATGCTTTGAAGACATACCCCTTTTTCACATCTCCAGGATTAATAAATTCACAAAAGTGATTTAAAATCATGTTATTTTGTAATATGTTTTAGCTTTCAAACCCTTTTCCACAGTAGCTCCCAGATCTTTTAAGTACAGCTGAAAAATACTTCTTATAGTGCTTTACTAAATAAAATGCCTGCCCATGTCAGATCACCCCTAAAATGGCTGCCCACATCATATGCCCCCTCATAAGACTACTGAAATCAGATAGAGCCTTGAAATTAAGTTTCCTTTCATTTCAACTATGTTAAATTCCTACTCCCCACCCCACCCAATGAAGATCACATTTTAAACAATAATAAATATCTAGCCCTGAGAAGTCTAGTCTCCAGGGTTAGTCCACAAAAGTCCACAGAATCCATGAAAGTGAGAATTAGAGTCCGTTTTAAGTCTTTCGAGAAAGAGACAGACATAGGAAATAGAGGAAGACAAATACTGTACGAAAATATCTGAAAGCTGAGATCGGTGTTATCAGACCTAATCATTTCACAATTGAGAGCAAGTGCATAGTATAACTCAAGAGACTCGGTTCCGATGCAGCGCTGCTAAAAGGACGTTTGGGTGGATCGTCTCTGCAGCAGTAGAGAGGAGCAGCCAGGGTCATTTGCAAGGACTTTTGCCTCATTGACTCCTGTTTCCTCCAGGGTCCTTTCTGGCTGATCTGTCATCTGTGGTTTGGGAGGAGAGAAGTTATTTTCACTTTCTCCCTTTTTGCCTCCTGGCTTTCAGCTCTTTAGGAAAGTGTTTAGCTCAGAAAACAGCTGGCTACTGTCAGTTTTGTGTAGGGTTATGAGACACAGCACCCGGGTGTTCGTTTCCGAGATGGCTTTGAAAGCACTTGTGTTTGCCTTCACCTTTGACTGCCTGGACCTCTGTGTTTACTCATTATGGAAAAAAAAAAGTGGAAAGAAAAAAGACAGGAGTCTCTCTGTGCTACTAATAATCCTCTTCGTCAGGCTGGCTGCACGGTTTGTGGAAAACAGACTGAAGCAGTGGAGAGGCCGCTGCAGTCAGCCTCACTCGGGCTAGTGGGCTGGGGTGTGATGAAGGGTCTGAGTGAGATCATGTCTATTTCCTCCAGAAGCCCAGGACCCCTGGCCTGGCCTCTTCCTCACTAGGACTTTCTCAAGAACTGCCAGTCTTCTAACAGTGCCCTCCTGACTCTTTGGATGGTTACTTCTTTCGGGAGATCTGGATGATGTTCCTTCAGAAGTTGCCCTTCAGGTCATCTATTCCTCTTCTCCAGGCTTTTCATTACTTCCCTATCTACCATGAAAAACCCAAATTAAAAAAAAACAGGCATGTTTGAGCTTTGAACAAACTATGGGCTAAAGTTATATATATAATTCTACCAACAGAGCCACCTATCTGAACAGGATCATCAGTCTGCATCCATTTCCACAGCTTCAATGTCTTCATGGTAAAACATCTTTTTTTTGGTGGGGGGTGGGGGGGTTGAATACTTATTTGGCCTTTTCATGTAATGTGGGAAATTTATTCTAAAATGTACACTTCTTAAAGACAGCAAGAAATGCGAAGATTAGGTCAGAAGAAGCTAGACTGACAGCTCAGTCAGAAAAGGGCTTGCCTTACAACCATGAAGACCTGAGTTCAATCCCAGAACCCACGTGAAACACAGATGTAGTGATTCGCATTGTAATCCCAGTGCTGAGGAAGAGAGGCAGGTGGGTACCTGGGCCTCGCTCCATCCAGCCCAGTGTCTGGTGTGAGACACAGTGTTTATTTGTTCATTAGTTTTTTTCTTTTTCTTTGTTGGTTGATTTAAATGTGTCTGGTGATAACACCTAAAGGCCAACACCCAATATTATCCTCTGGCTTCTACACCTTTGTGCACACACACACACACACACACACACACACACACACACACACACATGCATATTCACAACTCCCCCACCACACACACATACACACACATGCACACACACACACGCACAACTCCCCCACCACACACACACACACACACACACACACACACACACACACACACACACTTGGTAGGGAGGAAAACCATTGACCACTGACACACGTATGTCTGTCTATACACTGAAGCACGTTTTCTATCATTGGGCACTGCAGTAAGTCAAAGATTCAAGAGTTCCCAGAGCCAGTCTGTTAGCCAGAAGTCAGGAAGTCTAGAGAGGTGAATGAGCCTGTTCTTTCACATCAGAGTTCAGTCCTTACTTCTGCCCCCAGCTGGGAGACTTGATGCTGCTTAACTTCTCTCCCACTCTTTCTTCTTCGATAAGAAAAAGTGAATTCTGCCAACCTCTCAAATGTGTCTTGAAAATTGCATAGGATAAATTGCTTATGGTTGTAATTCCATAAACCAAGTAAACATTTAACAAATATGTGTTTCCTGACATTAACCAACTATAATTTCGTGATTCCTATCTAAGAAGATAGTAACAGAACTCAGCTCTGAAAACTGAGCATCTTTTAATATTTAAAGTCAAGTATGCCAAATTGGATATCCCAATTTACAAACTGAATCAAGCTCTTTTTCCTTCAGAAACCAGAAGCATCAAACACATTCAGAAAATATTCAAAAGGAATCCCACCTTGATACAGCTTGTGGTACCTCCTCATAGACCTCCTTTATCTCAAAGCCAAAGACCACCATAACAGCAAGGGTCAGGATGTTTTCATACGCCAGTCAGGATAACTAGAACCTTCCCTCTATGCATGTTGCCTTTATTTTCTCAGTTTCTTCTTTGGAGGTCAGGGACAGTTAGGAGAATTTTTATATAGTTTTCATTTTTTAAAAATGGCAACTGTGGTCAAAGCTACAAACCCAGGAATGAAAGAAAGAAATTGTTTCCCCGTGTCCTTTCAACGCCTTGCAGAGGACACTTCCAAATTCTGTCCTTGGTGAATGCTGATTGTTTTAGCTAACACTGCCCTCTGTTGGAAAAATGGCTCACTTCTCTTAAAAAAAAAAAAAAAAAAAGCAAGAAATTAAATATCCTGACTAAACATTTCAGGGACCCAGCCTGTCCTAGTCAGAGCAGAAAGAAAACTAACAGGAGACCCCCTACGAAAATCTAACAATACAACCCTCTAGATTTTATTCAAATAATAATATGCACTTTCTATTAAAAATACGTTTTAGCTTAAAACTTTTTGTTTTGAAACTTAGTTTTGACCCTCTTTCTCACTGTCAAGAGTGGGCAAGGTAGCTCACAGACTGCATAGTTTAGAAGGCTGAAGAGGTCACCTTTGCCTGCAAAGGAACTTCGGAACTGGGCTCCGCTTTAGGCTTTGAAGAACGAAAATGCTTCTCACCACGTAACTGCCGTGGCAGCGCTGGAGATGATCTAAGAAGGGAACTATACCACTCCCTTTGGCCCTCAAACTATTGAGACAATGGGCTACAAGAAATTAGTGTCCCCCAGACTCTTATTCAGGGAGAAGGAAAAAGCTTGAGGCTGATTCCAGAGAAGGAACTTATCTCTGATTTCACACAATTCTGACAACTCATCAGACCACCTTCCAGGAGAAAATGAAGTCTGGATGATGATGGACAGACAAGACTACTCAAATGTGCATATCTTTTAACCTCTGTTTAAAACTAAACTGTGTCAGGACAGGAAAGATGGAGTGGGGAGAGAGAAGTGTCTCCACACCTCTTTGTTTCTCTTTTGATGTGGTCACATTGACTAAGTCTCTGACTTTCATTTGTTTGACAATTACAATATCCTAATGAAGAAGGATGGATAAGTCTGCCTTGGTAGGGATTCCAGAGTCCAGTTACTGACCTTAGCAACAACCAGAACAACAACAAAAAAATCACAAAACATAAGATTTAAACATGTCATCTAATGTGGCCATGCTGGTATCTTATATACTTCAATTTTTAAGTTATAGAAAGTATTTAATTATCAAGAACATCCCTAAGCAAAACCAAATGAACCTCATTATTCAGTTCCAAACTCAGGCTCTTTACTATCTCTAAGGAAACAGTAAAAAATGCATATTTTCAAGTACAAAGAATGCATATTTTCAAGTACAAAGAAAACGAATCGAGAGGCTTTATCCACACAGTAATATAATAGAATTACTGTATAAGTTAATGAGTGACGGCGATTGATAAGCTAAGACAGCATAAAAATGAAAAAGAGCACATAAGAAGAGGACCAGTCAAAGAACCTCATGGAATCTTCGGGAGGAATAAAAAAAAAAAATCTCTCCGGAGGATAGATTTTCAGCTATGTTAAAATCCGTAGTGAGCAATCTAACTGCAGCCGTACACTCAATTGTAAAATAAACTCACAGCATGCTTTTTATTATCCTGTGTATGTAATGGTAGTATGGATTGTCTCCTCGGCTTGTTCAATTGCTTTGACTCCAGCAAGCGCATGCCAGACTCCCAAATTAGAGAACAGCCTTCAACAATGTATTGCATCTGTAGCCACTGAGTTATAATACCTTTTAGTAATTCCAAACAAAATAAATCCACTGGAAAGTCTTAACTAACAACTAGAATTGAGGCTGCATTTACATAAAAAGAGTGTAATCTGATAATCCATCTTTTAAGCAGATCTGTAATAGCACCACTTACTCTATAGATAACCAGGGCATTCTAATAAATAGTACTCTGCTCCCAGAAAGGCTTTGAAACAAATCAACCAGTCAAGCCTGCCCCTAAGAAATCCTGCTCTGTGAGAGAAGAGGGAAATGGCTGCTGGTGGCCAGTACAGCCCCAAGAGAAGGAGCTAGGCTTCACTAAACAAGCTCACTTTAGACTTCCCAAATTAACTAATCTACTAACTATCACCACCTCCCAATATCAAAGCAGATGCCAAGTGCACAGACATGGAAAGAATGGGTTTAAGAATCTCCCACAGAAGTCTGGAGTGAAGGCTCGATTATTAAGGGCACTCACTGCCCTTGCAAAGGATTGCAATTCAGTTCCCATTCACACATGGAAGCTCACAAAACACCTTCTTCTGGCTTCCTCTGCAGGCACCAGGCACGCACATGGCGCACATACATACACGAAGGCAAGATACTCAGATGCATAATTTTAATAGCTCATTGATAACACAGAAATAGAAAACATTCCCCCCCCCAGTCCCCTAACCTCAGTCTTCTTCTCTATTTTTGACTTAATTTCTAAATCTACATAGAGCAAACTGGGTATGAGTTTATCTCCAAAGGGAAAATAATTATGGTTTTCTCACTTTCACATGGCTGTTCTACCAAGAGCAGTGCCTGGATTTTGGAATATTCTCTCACAGACTCTGGTGAACACTTCAGATACTTTTTCAAAGTAGATTCTGGCTCATATAATTAATCAAGGCATGTCCAACATACTTTATATACAGGTGTGAAAATTCAGACTATGCTGGATTATCTACTTCTAGTAGGTCTAGCTATAATATCCTCTGGGCATATCAGATAACCTGCAATTAGTTCATGTAGCAATATTAATATGTAGTGCACGGGACTATAAAGATGTCTCAGTGGTTAAAAGTGAATACTGCTTTTGCAGAGAGCATAAGTTTAGTTCCTAGAACTCGTGTAGAGCAGATCACAACCACCTGTAACTCCAGCTCTAGGGGATTCAATGCCTCTGGTTTCCTTGGGCACTTGAACTCTTGTACACACAAACACACACAGCCATACACACATACACATAATTAAAAATAAAGCATTTTTTAAAGCTATTGTACCTAATACAATACAGATAACACATCATCCATTATCAAACTCTGGGGGAGAAATCAAGGCTGCAAAAGAAACTTAATGATGCCCAAAAACACGATGGAGAAATTCTACCTAGCTCTACCTTCTCCTGGCTGCTGTCAGTCAATAACACGTTTTGCTTGTTCATTTTTTGTGGTTAATTTTGTTTCTTTGTTTATCACATTTACCCTGTGTTCTTGACTTCAGAAACCATTCTTTTAAAGATTAAGTTTGGTACCATCTCATTTTTAACATCAAGGAGAGGAGTCCGTCTATGTAACTTATCATCTCTAGAGAGAAAATTTAGAAAAGTGCAGTTTCGGCATCCTGTCTTACTAAGACTTCTTTCTCTGTCTTTGGGTGGGGATACTCAAACCTCTTACTTTTCACTCTCCACAGTTCTAAGCTGAATGTGAGCTCTTTCTGGTGAAGCAGCACAAGGAATCCGTGTGAGCACACATGCTCGTGGCCTCAGCACTATGGATTTCTTTCCTTCTAAATGGGCCTTCTGAGGAGGATCCCTTTAACCTAGATGATTAGACAGCCAGACCCAACTCAAAGCCTACTAAGAGCACAAAGCACCTACACCTAAGCACCTACACCTAAGCACGGTGCCTCTGTTTTTCCCCAATCCCTAAGTACAGAATGGGATTTGGGGCAGCTCCTCAAAGACCCTACATCCCGAAACCCAGTGTTGATATTGGAAGTGCTTGGTATTCAAATGGCACTGCAGAAGCTGGGAGTGCACTGTATAGTCTCAAAACAGCAAATGTTACCCTGATACTTACACCTAAAGAGCTTGAAGAAGTATTTTTCCTAATATCATTTTGTTTGCACTCACCTGAGCTATCGCTCCACTATGAAAACCTGTCTAGATGATGGTATGTAGTCCACACTGTTGCTTTCTTTCTTGCACAGGGAGACAGTGCAAGAGACAAGGTTACATATTTGGCATTTTATTTCCTGCCACAAATGTACATATCCAGAAAGGCCTCTATGGGCTACCTTCACAAACAAGACTGTCTAGCATTGACCTAGTCCATTTACACA
>CABHPQ010134379.1:0-10428 GCA_902168405.1 Peromyscus aztecus
CACATTGTCCACTGGCCACCCCAACTCACTTTGACTTCTTTTCCATCATCTTCAGAGGATAAGATGGCCTCAGCCAGAGCCAAGGTTGAATTGTACCAGAACTCCTCAGCTCCGCCTAGCTGCTGGGCCCTCTCAATCATGAGTATAGCTTGCCCATGGTTCTTTTCCTTGTTGGCCAACTGTGCTAGAAGCAAAAGGCACTGTGCTTCTGCGCAGATATCGCCTAGCTCCTAAAAACAGGAATAGACAATACTCCATAGACAGATGGGCAGCTCCACTCAGGTTGGCGTAGCCACGAGTTGGGAGTGATAGTCCTCAGGAGTGGAAAGTGTGCCCTGGGAGCCACAGAAGCCAGCCTGTGCAGGATTTTGGTCATACTGGCAGCTTCTTTCTGCCCTGCTGCCTGAGGTTGGCAGCCTTTTCCCTATGGAGGCTACTGCTTGAATCAGCTTTGCCATGTATGATAGCTGTATGTCAACTCGACACAAGCTAAAGGCATCTGACGGGAGGGAGCCTCAACTGAGAAAATGTCTCCATAAGATTAGGCTGTGTGCAAGCCTGTACGACATTTTCTTTCTCTTTCTTTTTCTTTTTGTTTTTGTTTTTTGAGACGGGATTTCTCTGTATAACAGCCCTAGCTGTCCTGGAATTCCCTTTGTAGTTTAGGCTGGCCTTGAACTCAATGAGATCTGCCTGCCACTGCCTCCTGAGCGCTGGGATTAAAGATGTGTACCACCACACCTGGCTATGTATTTATTCTTAATTAGTGACTGATGTGGGAGCACCCAGTCCATTGTGGATGGGGCCACCCCTGGGCTGGTGGTCCTGGGTTCTATAAGAAAGCAGGCTGAGCAAGCCAGTAAGCAGCATCCCTCTGCGGCCTCTGCGGCAGTTCTTATCTCCATGTTCCTGTCCTGACTTCCTTTGATGAACAATGATATAGAAGTGTAAGCCAAATAAACCCTTTCCTCCTCAGGTTGTTTTGGTCATGGTGTTTCATTACAGCAATAGCAATCCTAACTCAGACAGCATGCATGGACTTATCACACTGTAGTTCCGTCTGCTGGGTCAGGTAATCAACAGACAACTCATGGTAGTTCTGCCTCAGGAAATTCAGGCCTGAATGTGGGCCAGAGGGTGTTCTTTGGAGGAGGGTATGTGGTGACCTGTCTAGGCAGTACAAGGCCAGCCTCTTAGTCCTCCCAGGTTCTTGCTGGGACTGATCTCTCTCTTTGCAGAGGACTTCCTGGAGTCAAGCCCCAAGGGCTGGTCTACACTTGGTAGACTATTACTTGGTGTCCCAGCAGCTCACAGCATCCATCCTCACCTATCCTGGGCAGCCATGTAGCAAATGCCAGGGCAAATAATGCGATTTATGTTAAACACCAAGGGAAGGAGCAGACTCCCACAGCACTGGGCATCCCTTCAGATGCCCTAGAAGAGTCACCCTCAGATGAGAAGTAAGCCTCAGGTGATGAGGATAAAGATGGAGCTGGGGTGATGGGGAGAGTCTGAGCATGCCACAGAGAAGGGAAGGTACCAGAAGAAGCAGAGCTGCACGTCCACATTAGCCCTGCTCCTGAGCTGGGACATTAGTCATGTTATCTATGCCTGGCTGCATGAGTTACGGGAGAGGGGAAGAGGAGGAGGAGGAAGCCAGGTACAGATGTAGGTTGCCAGGGCAACCACAGTTGATGGCAGAGTACTGAGCGAACAGAGTACAGCCTGCCTGTCGGCTCACAGGCCTACAGCTGCCAGCTCAGTCACTTCTGGGACAGGTTATCTCAACTCTGTGTACATACCTGTCCCCTCCCTGATATCCAAACCCAGCACCTGTCCTTTCTGAAGTTTGTACACCTGTCCTGTGCGGCTAGTTTTATGTCAGCTTGACATACAAACTAGAATTATCTGAAAGGAGGGAACCTCAGTTGAGAAAATGCCTCCATAAGATGTGGCTGTAAGGCATTTTCTTAATTACTGACTGATGGGGGAGGGCCCAGCCCATTGCGGGTACTGGCATCCTTGGGCTGGTGGCCCTGAGTTCTAGAAGAAAGCAGGCTGAGCAAGCCATGGGGGAGCAAGCCAGTAAGCAGCACCCTTCCATGGTCTCTGCATCAGCTTCTGCCTCCAGGTTCCTGCTATATGTGAGCTCCTGTCTTGACTTCCTTCTACGATGAACAGCAATATGGAAGTGTAAGTCAAATAAAGCTTTTCCTCCCCCAACTTGCATTTTGGTCACTGTGTTTTGGTCATGGTGTTTCACTGAAGCAGTAGAAACCCCAACTAGGACAGTCCTTCCCTGGTACTTGAACACCTGTCTGCTCACTATAACCGTATACTTGCTCCCTCCTTATTCATCTACATCTTTTCCTTCCCTGATGTCTCCTTGCCTGTCCCTTCTTTGATACCTGCACATCTCTTCCCTTTCCAATACCTTCACACGTGTCCTCTTCTCTACACCTGTACATCTGCCTCATCTCTGGCACCTGCACATCTGTCTTACCCCTGACATCTGTACAGCTGTTCCTCTACCCCAGCACCTGCACATCTGTCCTAACCCCGCTATTTACATACCTGTTCCCTCTCTGGTACCCGGACCCCTGCTCTCACTGTATGGACCAGGGCCTGAGCTTACAGCTTTCTGGTGACACTGAATTTTTCCATCATTGTTGAATCTTCATCTTTTCCTTGAATTCTTCAGAACAAGCCACAGGCTGGTTGTGTCAGATTCTTGGCCTCATCCCCCAACTGAAAGCTATTCTAAGTCTGTCCATAGGGATTTGGAGGAGTTATGGGAACTGAAACTTGGGAGACTGGCATCATTAGAGCAGACAACACAAACAACTTCTTCAATCCAGACTGTTGAAGGTCAGCTGTTCACCGGGGACAGAGTCCAGAATAGAAAAGCCCTGCCAAGTGTAGTTTGGGACTTGAGACCCAAAAGGCCAGTCTAGGGAGTGAGTGGGCACTGGTCTGGACACAAGTTCCTCTAGTAGGCAGCTCCTCAGAGAAGAACAGCCAATGCTCCCAAGCCAGTGCTCTGTGGAAGGATGCTAACTCAAGCCTTTTTGGGGACTCAGTGGAGACTCTGAGAAGCCAGGTGCCCCTGAAGTCCTTAGATGGGGAGTAAGAACACATCTGAAGAGTTCAGGCCCCGGTGAAGATGGCTACAGTGGACATAGGTAAGGTGTATTACCTGGAAAGTCTGTTGGGCCTCTGACAAGAGCAGCCGTGCTGGTTGGTACAGCTCCAGCTCCAGTAGGACCTCCCCTTTGAGCATCCACAGCTGGGGGTAGGATGTCCCATCCAGGCCCTTGCCAGTCTCTCCATTTATCTTCAAAATCTGCGAGACACCATGGCCCTAAGACACTCGCCCCGCCCCGCAGTCTGCGTCCCGTGATGTGCTCTGGCTTAGCAGCAGAAACACTCTGTGAAGCCAGTGTGCTGCAGGATGCACTGCCACAGGGACATCCCCAGCGTGCCCTACGCAGAACCTCAGGCCTCTGGCTTCTGCTTGTCTAGCTTCTGATACACCTCAGGGATCATCAGCTGTGAGTGGGGAGGGAGCAGAAGCCAGTGAGCAGGGCCGGAAGGCTTGTGGATCAATGGAGATAGCTCTCTGGGAGGCAGCTTTAGTGAGTCAGCTCCATTTTACTCCAGAGTATAGGGAATATATAGGATTGGGGATGGCAGCTAAGGAATCACCTAATTTGCATTAAACAGCATGTTCCTTTCATAAAGCTCCTAGAACAAGCCTTAGTTATCACACGTGGAAGCACGGTCCTCTTGTAAAGCCCCTAGCACGATGTCTAATTACCATATGGGGAGAGCTCTAGCAGGGAACTATGCCAAAGGTCACACTAGAGACAAATCAGGCATCCAAGCTTAGGGACAGCTTTCATATAAGGTCAGGCTTCTGGACCTAGAGACCTTCTCCAAATAAGAGCAGGGAGAGAGCAGGAAGTCTCACTGGGGGGGTGGGGGTGGGGCGAGTCCTCCATGCTTCTGAGCTTGGAGAGAGCTACCAGGCCATGAGAGACTGCAACCTCTGACCAGTAAGGCTTCCCAACACCCCAGGCTTTGGGGACCCTTGTCTCTCCTTATTTACCCCTTCTACTCTCCCACTACTGATTATAGCCGCTGCTGAGCTGCCTGGCTTGGCAGGCTCGCTTCCTGCTCTGTGAGCCTAGCTGGGAAGCAGTTGTGAGGCCTACAGGGCTGCCTGGCCATAGCTGTGCTTTTCTCTCTTTTTCCTGTGTACCCATCAGCATCCACTAGCCCCATTGTGGATGGGTTACTGAGTCCTTGACCCTAATTTTTCTGAGTTCAGGTCCCCAAACAAACCCCAAGTGTTGGGCACTTTCCACCATGCCCCAAGTGCTGACTTTAACAGGCTCACAGAGTTGGCACTCTGAGGAACCAAGGTTCTTTGGGATGGCTTTTTCTTCTGTACATGGACTGAAGGGGACAGCCAGTCCGTGATAGGACAGCAGGAGCTTCAAGTGTCTAGCCAAGACCACCTTAGATGTACTCGGCTCCACAGGGAGCCTCCCTCATTTTACTTCCCCTTGCCTGAGCCCAGGGCCTTAAACATTTTAGATAAGCAACTACACTATATCTCTAGCCTGCCAATGATTTAAGTTGCTGCTTGGGCCCCAGGTGATCTGTTTTACATATAATTTTTGCCTCCCCTGAAGAAATTCAGGGTCCCAGGGTAGGACAAACTTGGTCAGGTCTCTCCAAGTTTCCCATGAAACCATGCCTAGGAGCGTATTCAGTAGGCACTCCAGAAATCAGCAGCAGCTTGCTGACTCTTAGGGCAACCCTGCTGTGGGATGGTCTATATGTCAAATTGCTCTGATTGGTCAATAAATAAAACACTGATTGGTCAGTGGCCAGGCAGGAAGTATAGGCGGGACTAACAGAGAGGAGAGTTGAGAGAACAGGAAGGTGGGGGAGACACTGCCAGCCGCCGTCATGACAAGCAGCATGTGAAGATGCTGGTAAGCCATGAGCCACGTGGCAAGGTATAGATTTATAGAAATGGATTAATATAAGATATAAGAACAGTTAGCAAGAAGCCTGCCACAGTCATACAGTCTGTAAGCAATATAAGTCTCTGTGTGTTTACTTGGTTGGGTCTGAGCTGCTGCGGGACTGGTGGGTTAGAGAGATTTGTTCTGGCTGTGGGCCAGGCAGGACCACAAAAACTCTAGCTACACAACCCTACATGACAACCAAGTCAATGTCATCTCTGGGTTTCAGATTCCACTGTGGCAAAGCCAGGCTAAGTCGGTGTTACCCCTGGGTTCTGGATCCCACCATGGCAGTGCCAGCCTACCTTGTCTTGAGCTATCAATGGCTTCACCTCCATAGAGCGGGATGGAGCCAGCTGCTCGTGCAGCGTTAGCGGGCTGTCTTCTATCACAGGCTCCTTGTTCTTCTCTTTTTTAAATGTGATCTCTTTTCTGCAGCTAATTGAAGCGAAACAGCACCATGCATCAGAAGAGTTGCAATGGCTGGTGACAACGGTCAGTTTCATTTATAGTCAAAGAAACACAAGCTAACACAGCCAGAAGAAGCCACGGTTCACATATGCAGTGGTTTGACAGAAAACGGCCCCCAGAAGGAGCGGCACTATTAGGAGGTGCAGCCTTGTTGGAAGAAGTGTGCCACTGTGGGGGCGTCCCTCAGTGTGACTGTAGTTGACTTCTTGTTGCCTGCAAGATGTAGGACACTTGGCTATTTCTCCAGCACCGTGTCTGCCTGCGCGCCACCATGCTCCTTGCCATGATGATTATGGACTAAAGCCTCTGAAACTGTAAGCTGCCATCTCAATTAAATGTTTTCTTTGTAAGAGCTGTCATGGTCATGGTGTCTCTTCACAGCAATAGAAACCCTGACTAAGACAACACATGTCTACGAAAGCTGGAACAGTCTCCAGTTGGACAGCTGTCTGGTTTCCACAGCTACACCAGTCACCTGTTCTCTCTTCAACTGTCTGACAAGCTGATGTGTAGTTTAATGAGCTTCTCAAGCTTAATGTATGCAGAGCAGACCTGCCTCTGGAACCCCTCCAAAAAGACAAAACCACTTAGTGGTCAGGGTTTCCTACAGAGCAGCAGGGTGGCCCCTTCTCCCTTGCCACTTACTCGAGACAAGAGTCACCCACCACACTACATCCAGAGTTGTCCATTGGGAGGTGGGCCAGTGCATTACAGCATTCAACCCAGTCTGACCAAATTCTCTGTCACACATGGGTTCTTCCCATCAGGGCATCCAATACTTCCACCCCAATGATGTCACTTTACGGATCCCCAAAAGCCTTGCTCATCCAACTGTCCCAGATTCCCCAACTGCATGCATTTGGAACTGAGGCCTCTCTGTATCCCCAGCCCTGGTATCACCATGGGCACCAGCCCTTCCTGTCAGTCTCAGTCCTTCTCCTTCCTCTGCAGCCCACCTGCTGTGCCTCCCACACTGCACAGTGAGTGCTCCAGTGAACCCAAGAGCAGGAAGAGGCAGGCATCTCTCCCAGGCTTGACAACTGCATTTCTGGACCCCATTTGAGGGCAGGGAGGACTCAGCAAACACTCTCCCAGTCAGTCCAGGGATGGACAGATAAATGACTGTGCTAACAGCATGGAAATGATTTTGTAGACAGACATTTGTTGCCAAAGGCTGCAGAGTGAAAAAGTGTGTGCAGCAGAATTACATTTTCATAACTGATCCAGTGTACAACGGCAAAACCCCAGAAGGGATCATTGCCAAGGGATGGGGCCCGTAGTGACGTTTATTCTCTTCCTTACCTGTTTTCTAAAATTTGAACAATGATCATATAATTTATATGGGGGCGGGGAAGCCACATTGCAACAATTAGCAATAATATGACTATGTATACCTTCTTACATATTCTTAGGTGGTCTCTAAGTCTGAAAAGGATTGCCACAGAATCTGTAATTGGCTAATTTAACTCTTGGACAGCCTACTATTAGCCAACCACAAGTGCTGCAGAGTAACCCAAAGAACCATAACCATCACATAGCGCCATCACTCCTGGCACGCCCTGGGAGGAGCCTGGGACTGGAGAAGGACAGTCTTTCTCCATCCTGTCCTGCTGACCCTTCTTCCCTTTCCTCCGCTGAGCACCCACAGCTCAGCAGCCCCCCAAACCTGTCATGAAAGCCGTGGAGGAGACTCACACATTTCTCTATGCTCTGCCCTCCCAGGAACAGCTACCTAGAAATTGTCCCCAGGACCTCCAAGTCCAGACTGAGGATCCAGTAGCCATAATGGGCCTGGTACTGAGAGGAGCCACAGCCCAGGGCTAGGATTTCCTCAGCACTCTCCTTAACAGACTGGATTGCATATGGCTAGAAAGAGGAGACCCACACCCAGGGGCAAGCACTGTACACACCTGGCCTGCTCCATGTCTCCAATGTACGCCTGTCCAATCACCTCTTCATGATAAGCCGCTGCGTAGTGCAGCCTCAGGTCAGAACACACCTGTAAAAGTCTGAGGGGAAAGGCAGGGAGGGAAGAGCCACTATCACACAGGGTGCTGTCACCTCCAAAGGACGTGGTGCTGGATTTGGGGTACTTAATCAGAGCTGATAAACCAAAAAAAAAATGCACTTTGGTGTTTCAATGTTCTTTTAAAGCTAAATGTGCTAGGTGATTCTATGAAACTTCAGGTGGCAATTTTCTCTGTCGTTCACTCACTTATTTTACTCACTGTGTCTGCATTTGGGGGCATAGCCAGAGGTTAAGAGTCAGGTGCCCAGACGGGCTCTGCCAAACCCTGTCGTTGCCTCCAGCAGGAAATTCAGCTGAGGTTTTGTTTAAAGCAAACATACTCAAGCATTACGCGTGTCCTTCCTCCCCTGAGTGAGCCGCGTCACCACGCCCTCCTCACCACTCTCTCCCCATTTCTCCTTCTAGACCCTTGGTGGGAAGTGTAATACCCCTTGATCCTTAAATACCTCAGTATGCATCTCCTGGAAACAAGGTATTCTCTAAGGATCAGGCAAAATCCTTCAATAAAGATACCATTCCATTATCTGGCTGTCTTGGGGATTTATTATTCACACAGCCAGCTACAGAACGGATATCTAGGGCGCTGTTTGCTTTTATGTGGTTTTGGACAACCCGTCGCTCTCAGCACTTCAGGGAAAGGAGAGGTACCAACCGCAGGTGGTAGAGGTCCGCAAGGCTCTTGCTCTCCACCACCACATCGGCAATCAGTACAGCCAGCTGCAGGATCGGGATGCTGAGCTCGTGAAGGTACATCTTTTGCAAGGCTTTGGCCAAGTGGTCTATGTAGTACAAACTGTACGTCTGCATAAACACATCGCAAACAGGGGTGGTCACAGGCAGGGGTAGCACACTAGTCCCCTAGAGTGATGGTGAACACTGATTGTCAACTTGACGTAATCAGAATCACCTAGGAGACGAGTCTTGGCATGCCTGTGAGAGATTGGCTGGAGCAGGTTAGAGACTCTGGATTTCTTTTGTAGAGGGTTATCTTGATTCAGTTAATTGAGGTGAGGAGACCCACACTAAGTGTGGGTAGGGCCATTCCATGGACTAGGACCCTGGACTGCAGAACAAGGAGGAGGCTAGCTTGGCATGACCAACCATTGCTCTTTGCTTCCTGAATGCTGATGGACTGTGATGAGCTGCCTCAAGTTCCTGCTGCTGGGATGTCCCCAACAGGATAGACTGTACCCTCAAACTGTGGGCCAAAATAAATGCTTTCTCCTTCAAGTTGCTTTGGTATTTTGGTCACAACAGCAAGGAATGTTAGCTAATGCACCCAGCTTTGCCTGGCGTAATGCCCAGCACTCA
This sequence comes from Peromyscus aztecus, assembly GCA_902168405.1. Taxonomy (NCBI): domain Eukaryota; kingdom Metazoa; phylum Chordata; class Mammalia; order Rodentia; family Cricetidae; genus Peromyscus; species Peromyscus aztecus. The sequence goes on from CABHPQ010134379.1 coordinate 8,848, forward strand.
GCAAGTGTTTAACAAGTTTGTGGGGTGCCTTGTTCCCTGTCTGCTATTACAGGTTTTGCTTTGTCATATGCAATGTTTTAGTTGTTAGCACCAGAGTATTGTTAAAGATCCACACAAGAGACACATCCGTTAATTCATTAATTTCATATTCCATTTAGTTTTTTCCTAATTAAAACTAATGATCTACCAAACGCAGAATTCCTTGGTGTATGTATACAACTGGGTATCTAGAAAAAAAAAAAGAGCTAGTGCCTCCTATGGTGTTGGGCTTGGTATATGGGGTGCTGGAGATATTAGAAGAGATATTGAACATGATTTTCTGGTAACTGGATAGAGGACAGGGCATAGAAAAGCACAGGACTAAGATCAGGAGGGAGATGTGTGTCAGAGACGTGGCCTGGCCCACTGCCCAGGATTAGTGTCAAGGCTGGCTGGTTCCTGGCCCCTGTACACACAGATCATGTAAGGTAGACTAGATCCAAATCTGACACTAGGCTATACAAGTGAAGGATATCTGTACCTTGGGGGAGAATACTGAAGGATGCTATCTCTGTCCTCAGTAAAGGAAACAGTGTTGTTGTTGTTGTTGTCCTTTAAAAAAGGACTGAGGGAAGCACCAATCACAGAGGAAAAGATTCCTAATTTTCATAACACTGAAGTTAATATTTGTACACAGAAGACCCTATCATGGGAGGAAAGGCAAGTCACTTGTGACTTGCTGTGTACAGGACTGGCAGAGTGTCCCTCTCAGAACAGGCCTGTGATTTTTTTCAATTCTATAAGAAAAAAAGAAAATTTGCTAAATTATGGCGGTGTGCTGGACAGACACATCACAGAAGAGGAAGGGCTAGGACAGGCTGACAGGGCAGCTAGCATCACCGTAGCCATGGGAGATACCATCCCATGCACACTAGCACAGGCTGGCAAGGATGTGGGCGGCAGGAACTCCCCCCACAAGGACAGGGATGGAAGTCAGCACAGCATCCCTGGGATGCAATTTGCCAACTAGCAATGTTCATCATCATTGGAAAGCTTCCCACACTGTGGTCCAGCAATGTGGACACCAGTGTTCACAGATGCTTCATTTGTAAGGACCATGAACACAATGTCCATTAGCAGGTGAGTGGGCAGGCACACCAAGGCCTGTTCACTGCAGTACACACTGTGGCATTGAAAGGAACTAAAATAGTCATCCCCAAACAGCATGGGCAAACCCCACCAACCTACTGACCAAGAGGAATACGCTGAACAATTCCATCCCTGTGAAGCCCCAACCAGGCAGAAGGTGGCTGGACCATGGACCCCCAAGAGCGTGGACTCTTAATACATGGAACGTCTGAGTGTGACTTTACATCTAAAGGGATTGTGCTCTATGACTAGGGTGAGGCTCCGTCCAAGGTATAGCCCTGAGTGTAGAATCTTGGAGGTCTCTACAAGCGCTGGATTTGCTAGAAAGGAGAGATTATGTGGCCTTGGTGATAGAGATAGGGTGGGGTGAAGCATCCAGAGGGACCACGTGATTCTTCTGATACTGTGATTCTTGTGGTCATAGTTGCCTAGTTTGTGGAAATATGACAGCAG
>CABHPQ010134381.1:0-15179 GCA_902168405.1 Peromyscus aztecus
GGAAATGCTCCTCTCTGTGGACGGCATGAGGAACTGGGGACTGCAAAAGGAACCAACTATGGGCTCCATTCGACCACGAAAACAAATAAACAGGAAAGGTTGCTCACATACGGCTTCCCTTGCCGACAATCAGCTGGATCTGTGGTAAGCACCAAGGGCTGTGTGTCTGGATGAAGACCTTGCTGAGCCAAAGCAAGGTCGAACATGGAGGTTCAGGGGGGCAGACAGCCTACACTCACATATTTAACAAGCATCAGGGCTTGCTTTCTGCTCCTAAGCTGAGTTCACTTTCTTAGGCTCAAGCGGGATACCATGCTCCCAGTGCCCATGAAGAGGAGCCGGGGAGCCTTGTCTGCATTGTTACAGGGTACGGGGAAGAAACTCAAACAGATGAGACAGGTGAGAGGGCCAGACCAGCAGGACTGTTGCCGGGTGCAGGCAGGGCACTCAATGCGGGAAGGACAGGAAGGAAGGCAGAGTGAGCAGGCAGGAGGGGCCGGGCAGGCAGCGTGGGGCAGGGCTGGTTTCCTCTCTAGCATCGATGCAATGGTGTGCTTTATCATTTTCAGCAGCTGCTATGATCATCCCACTTTCCTTCTCCATCCCTAACACACACACAAGTATGTACACACATGCACACGTGCACACATACATACACAGTTGAATTTCTACTAAATGTTGTAGTATTAAGGGGCAGGTCTTTTAAGGCACGACATTAATATTATTAACGCTGTCTGGTGGGCTGGGTTAGTTACCATGGGAGGAGGTTTCTGATAAAGACTGAGTTTGGCTCAATTTTCTCTCTAGCATGCCCGCTGGCCCCTCTGTGGCATTTCCATGGAGCACAGAGAACTTTACCAGATGCCCGCAACATCTCCTGGATTCCCCAGCCTACAGAACTGTGAGAAATAAGTTTCTTCATAAATTACTCAATAGTAATAGTCCGGTAGTAGTCTGTTATAATAACAGCAAATAGACCACTGAAGTTCTGAAGTTCTAGCAATTGTGCAAAGGAGCCCCTCCCCCACCCAGCTCCTCCTGCCCAGCTCCCCCAGTTTCTGCAGAGATACTGACAACCCTTCGACCTCTAAACTTGAAGATGTTAGTGCAACAGAAGGGACTATATTACAACCCAGTTGGGACTTGGGTTTCATATCGCTAAAAGCTATTTAAGACAGCTGTGATAGGCCCAGCAGTGGTGGCGCACACCTTTAATCCCAGTATTCAGGAGGCAGAGCCAGGCGGATCTCTGTGAGTTCGAGACCAGCCTGGTCTACAGAGCGAGATTCAGGACAGGCACCAAAACTACACAGAGAAACTCTGTCTCAAAAAACCAACCAACCAAACAAACAAACAAACAACGAAGACAGCTGTGGTAGTGTGTGGCTGTACTCCCAGCACTTCGGAGGTAGAAATGGGAAGATCCTGAATCAGAAGCTGGTTAAGGCTACGTAATGAATTCAAGTCTAGCCTGGGCTACCTGGGACCTTGTCTCAAAATAAAAAAAAAAAAAAATCACTTAGTGTTATGTTTGTGTAAATTTTTTGTCCTATTTTATTTCATTTTGATGTTTTGAGACAAGATCTTCTTATGTGTCCCAGACTGAACTAGAACTTGGGAATCTGTCTACCTCAGCTTCTCAAGTGCAGGAATTACAGGTGCACAATACACGAACTATTACATATCAAAAAACCCTTGAAGTGTCCTGGAAGGCATGCTCCCCAGGCTAGAGCCTCCAAAGATGCAAGAAACTCCCAGAACAGGGCTGGCTTTCCTAGGCCCAGCCCTCACAGTGTGCATAAATAACCACTCCCCTCCTCCTCCTCACAAATCAAGTGAGTATGTGCAGAAACACTCTGTAAACCAGAGGCGCTAAACAAATGCTAAAGACGCCGTGCAAACAAAGAATCCACTCATCCTGTGGAGACACCTGTGATGGACTGGATGACAGCTAGGGACACCTGTTGTTACCTTAGGCAGCTGCCCGGTAAGTCAAACAGCCCCTGGGAACAGAATGAGCCTTTTGTTAAGGACATGGGGAGGGGCAGGTTCTCCTGTCCCGAGCTGGAATCAGTGAGGCCTCAGAGATGGGTGCTCGCCTCTATTCCAGAACGTCTATAGATTAATCTCGCCCCCCCCCCCACTCCACACCTGGATGACCTTGGTCTTGACAAAGTTTCACAGCAGTTTGTGATAATAAGGCACTAGATAAAGTCCCGCATTTTAAACCCAGGCCGCGTTTGCGCTTCCTGTAGCTATGAGCCTGTGAGTAGAGGATGACATGCCCAGCGTGTTGGGAAATACCGGACCAACTCAAAGTCTGCGTGGATCACTTAGCCATACGTGACAGTATGTCCTGGGCCTGTCTATGGGCAGAGCACAAGTATGGGCTGACTCAGGGGTGAGGCTGAGAAATGGAAACTTTTAGTCACTTTGGGGAGCAGAGGAGCAAAGGTTCAGGAGGGCAGGGAGAAGACAGGCGGGGTTCACCTCCAGTAACTGTGTTCCTGTATTACCATGAGAGCCCCATGCTGCCACAGGCAGAGCCCCTTTGTCTAAGTCAGGGTTTCTGTTGCTGTGACAAAGCACCATGACCAAAAAGCAAGTTGGGAGGAAAGGGTCTAGTTGGCTTATACTTCCGTATTGCTGTTCATCATCAAAGGAAGTCAGGACAGGAACTCACACAGGGCAGGAACCTGGAGGCAGGAGCTGATGCAGAGGCCATGGAGGGGTGCTGCTTACTGGCTTGCTCCCCATGGCTTGCTCAGTCTGCTTTCCTAGAGGATCCAGGACCACCAGCCCAGGGGTGCCACCACCCACCATGGGCTGGGCCCTCCCCCATCAAACACTAATTAGGAAAATACTCTACAGCTAAATCTTATGGAGGCATTTCCTCAGTTGAAGTTCCCTCCCTTCAGATAACTCTGGCTTGTGCTGTTAACATAAAACAAGTCAGGACACCCTTGATCAGAAGAACGTGTCGTACAGTAATGGTTTTTCTCCCATGGTGCATTACTGTGCTTGGATTGCTGAAGCAAAATACTCCCAAAGCAGGTGGCTTAGCCCGGGCAGTGGTGGCACACACCTTCAATCCCAGCACTCGGGAGGCAGAGTCAGGTGGATCTCTGTGAGTTCGAGGCCAGCCTGGTCTACAGAGCAAGATCCAGGACAGGCTCCAAAGCTACAGAGAAAAATAAAAATTAAATTAAAAAAAATTAAAAAAAAAAGCACCTTGGAGTTCTGTAAGGACAAGTAACAAGTAATGCACATAAACCCTTTTAACCCTACAGGTACCCACAGCTCATCCTCAACAGTGACAATTATATGCCCAGTGTCAAGGAGCCCAGGACTCTAGCTGCCAGCCATAAGGTGTGCCATCCATGAGACTCCAGCTCATTCCAGGATTCCCATGATGCAGACATGGCCAGCAGCACCCGGGAACCCCAGACGTGTGCCCCCTGGAAATTGTGTGAAGTAGTCCCTAGTTGTTTTCAGCGACTGAGTTTTATGATACCTGGTATGAATCAACATGTAACTGTGCCAGCTTCCAGTACGCTGCTGTCTCCTCCGGCCTACCCCCTCAGAAGAGAATCTGGACACAGTGCAGACAGCAGGCCCCACTGGGATCCAGTTCAAGACTGGACATTGGTAGTTCCTACACCAGATCATCTTAAGAACAGCTGAAAGCACCACAAAAAAAAAAATCCCTCTTCTCTCTCTTCAACTGGACTTCTGGAGCTTGGCCTGGTGCCTGGCTGTGGATCTCTGCATCTGCTTCCATCAGTTACTGGATGAAGGCTCTATGATGACAGTTGGGTATTCACTAATCTGATTACTGGGGTAGGCCAGTTCAGGTACCCTCTCCACTATTGCTAGTAGTCTAAGCTGGGGTCATCCTTGGGGATTCCTGGGAACTTCCCCAGCACCCTGTTTCTCCCTATCCCCATGATGTCTCCCTCTATCAGGGTATCTCTTTCATTGCTCTCCCACTCCATCCCTGTTCCAGCTCAAGATCATGATGGGGAAATCTACAGAGACAACCAAACCAAATTGGTGAGAACTCATGAAATTTAGACCAACACATGTGGAGCCTCCACGGGTCTGGACTAGGCCCTCTGCATAAGCGAGACAGTTGTATAGCTTGATCTGCTTAAGGGGCCCCCTGGTAGTAGGATCAGGATCCATCCTGGTACGTGAGCAGGCTTTTTGGAGCCCACTGCCTATGGTGGGACACCTCACACAGCCTTGAGGCAAGGGGAGGGGCTTGGACCTGCCTCTACTGACTCCCCATGGGAGGCCTTGCCTTCTTGTAGGAGGGAATGGGAGGTGGGTTGGGGAGGGAAGGTTGGAGGGCCGGGAGAAGGGAAGAGAGAGATCTGTGATTTGTAGATGTAATTCTGAACCGTCTTATTAAATAAGAAACACAGAGCCAAATGCAGAGTTAAAAGCCCAGAGATCGAGCAGTAGCCAAGGCCTAAGACCACCTTCTTACCCCTCGCAATCACTGTCGTCCTTCCCCTCAGAAAGAGACCTACTTCCTGTGTGCCTGTCTTTTTATTGACTTTCTGTTCTGCCTTCTCATTGGTTGTAAACCCAACCACATGACCTCCTCATCACTGCCTGTCTATACAGACCTCCAGGTCTCTATGGTTGGTGTTGAGATTAAAGGCATGTGTCTCCAAGCTGGCTGTATCCTTGAACACACAGACTCTGCCTGCCATGTGATCGGATTAAGGGTGTGTACCACCACTGCCAGACTTCTGCTAAGTGGCTTGCTATTAGCTCTGACCCCCAGGCAACTTTATTTATTAACATACAAATAAAATCACATTGCAGCACAAATAAAATATCACCATAGTGATTGGTATGTAAAATGAAAAAAAAAAAAACTTTCTTAATTAAAAAAAAAAAAAAAAGCACCACAAAGGTGTTTAGGTTTTCAGCACAATCCAATGAAGAGAGTCTACAGAGAAGGCTGGGAGAAGGTCAGGACAAGGCTGGGTGACTGTGAGCTCCTGCCATGAGTGTGGCTCCTGTGGTGGGCTTGCACGGCTATGCCAGGGTGATGTGAGCTAACACCTATTCACGCTGGATGAGGCATCCATGGACCAAAGAAACAATTCCAAACGGGGTCTAGCTTGGTGAACTAATGAATGTCTTAGAATCACTAACAGGAGCCTAAGTGACTCTGACAGAAGCACACCATTCTACCCCCCATGGAAAAAGAGAGCCAACCAGGCTTGCCCCTGCCGACCTCCATTCTCAGACAAATCTACCTCAGTTACATGCCTCAGCACCCACAGCAGAGGCCAGGCCGCCATTCCTCCCAAACTCACCTTTGGTTCTGTTGGGAGGACATTGTGGTGTGTGGCCTTTCCTGAGGGAGATGTCAGACGATGCCTGTTCACCACAGGCAGGGCACTTACGACAGGACAAAGAAATGGTTGTACGAAAAGTCTAGTTTGGTGAACCCGTGTGCCTGTTGCTCTCACAAAAGCTGGGTCACTGGAGTTCCCTGCACAAGTTGTAGGCAAGTCCACTGAAGAGTTTTCTCCTTCCTGGCCGCTGTCTGCTGCTTGTACAGTACAGCCTTGGAGAAGGACCTTGTAAGTCCTGAAACTTTCTTGGGAGGCTTTGTGCCTCCCCTGGGAGGGTTGTTGCCGTTCAGAGCAAAGAGCTACAGAACAAACACATTGGTCTGAAGGTTCAAGGCCACAGCGAAGAGACCTGCAGTTAGGGACTGGGTTAGGGACTCATGCCCATGATGTTCCAGAGGTTGGTCCAGTGGAATCCTGTAAGAGGACCTGATCCAGCCCCATCCCAACCCAAGATCTGCTTCAGAGGAAGCTTCCTGTTTGACAAGTGGGAACAGCCACTAACACGGCCAGGTGAGGGCAGCCGTCAGCTCACAAGCTGGATGCTGAGGAGAACAGAAGCAGAGTGTAAAGGGATGAGGCAGGGAGGGGAACCAGGGAATGTCCCCCAGAGGAGGTGGCACCTAACTGGGGTCTGGAAGGAGAATCTCATCTTATTCATGGGTTTTCAACGCCCTCTGTCCAGTTCCTCCCTTCACATCCCCAACTTGAACGTAGTATACTGAGAAGTATTCTGAATGAAGTCAGGCCTTTCCCTGTCTAGACCTGGTCATTTACATGCAGGAAAAAAAAAATCTCTGCATTTCTTCCTTGGAAAACTTCCAAAACCCTCATTCACTCAATACCTATTTATCAAACACCAGCTGTAGATGAGGCACCATTAACAGTTCATGTCTTGACTCGCTCCACAGTCCTTTCAGGTAAGGACCAGTATTACTGCAACTTTCATAGATAAGGAAACTGGGGACTGGGGCGGAGCTGAGATTTGGGCCCCAGCAGCATTCTCCAGAGTCGGGAGCCTCAGTGTTGCGTCTGTAGCTCCCTTTTTGACAGAGCACTCACTGAAGACAGTGTGCTAGCCTCTGTTCTGTCCTCTGCGAGTTGACGCAACACTTCCCCTGTCTGAAACATTTTATGCGACCACAAATGGCTCCGTGGCTCCAGCCTGTGGCCAGAGGATCTGTTCCCACAAGAGAGAGAGAGAGAGAGAGAGAGAGAGAGAGAGAGAGAGAGAGAGAGAATTATTAGAAAAGAGAAAAAGAAAACAGCAAGCCCAGGGCAGCTAAGGAAGAGCAGCATGCTTCCGTAGCAAGGCACTTAGCTTCTCCTGTGGGACCTATAGAAACACCAGAATGAGGGAGCTAAATTAAACTCTAGATTTGCTACTTCTACTATTGCTGGGACCAAATATTTGATGACCAACTTATGAAAGGAAGGGGACTGGGGATGTGGCTCGGGGGGTAAAGTGTTTGTTGCACAATCATGAGGACCTGAGTGCAGACACCTAACGCTCATGTAACAAGCCAGATGTTGCTGTGTGCACCTGTAATTCTGGTTCTGAGAGGTGGAAACAGGAGGGTCCCAGGAGCTTGCCTGGCCAGTCTGGAAAAATTAGTGAGCTCCAGGTTTGGCAAGAGCTCCTGTCTCAGAAGCTAAGGTGCAGAGCAATAGAGGACTCCAATGCAGACCTCTGCATAGGCGGATGCATGCATGGGTGCAATAGAGGACACCAATGCAGACCTCTGCATATGCAGATGCATGCATGGATACAATAGAAGACACCAATACAGACCTCTGTATATGCAGGTGCATGCATGGGTGCAATAGAGGACACCAATGCAGACCTCTGCATATGCAGGTGCATGCATGGGTGCAATAGAGACATCAATGTAGACCTCTGCATATGCAGATGCATGCATGGGTGCATGGACCCACAGCCAGATATGGAGGGAGGGGGCTGATTTGGTTGATGGTTTGAGGAATTACAGTCTGGGACAGCAGGGAAGGCTTGGCCGTGGAATGGCTCGTGGTTGTGACAACAGGGGCCTGAGGTGGCTTGCCTCGATGACACCAGCAGACTGGGAAACAGATCCACTGGAGCTGGGCTATGGCCCTCAAGGTCCACCTCCAGGAACCTGCTTCCTCCAGCACAGTGGTTCTCAACCTTCCTAATAACACAAAGCACACTTGGGAGTGTGTCAATTTCACAAATCCACGGGCCTTCCTTAGAGCACAGGATGGGACAGTGTGCCGCACAGCTCACACCTCAACCATCGAGCACCAGGTTAGTCCTGCCCTGAGACCCATCCCGGGCCAGGGAAGCCGAGAGTGAGTTTCTGGCAGGCTCTGTCCTTCCAAGGAGGCATCAAGGCTATATTGCCCAGGAATGTAACCCCTTCCTGCCCGATGCCCTGAGTCCTTTCCCCATGGACCAGTGGGTTCATCGTGGACTAAAAGGGCAAAAGGTGACTGGGTCTAAAAATAATAAATTCAAGTTCCCTGTCCTGTCTGGCCCCGTCTGAGGAGCTGGGAGCATGTCCCGTTCTCTCCACGAGGAGGAACACCACAATCAAGATGGCCACGCAGCCACGCCTCTCTCAGAGCGGGACCGTTCAACCACAGCGCCTCAAACGGTGGAATCTGGAGGCTGGACCCTTTCCTGGAGTCTTCTCATTCAGTACCTTCACCTGTCACTTAGGAAAAGGGGAAGCGTGGAGACGTGAGGTTTCTCAGGAACCTAGTGACGCTTGGGGGCACCTAGCTTACCCCTCTCAATCTACCTAAGGCGAGAATGACAGCATCTAAGATTTGCCACAAGCCCCTCAGAAGCCTGGGGCAGCGTGTGACCCAGGTCTCCTAACTGGATTCCAGACTTTCTTTTTATCATCTCTGGAATCGAAGGGTCTTCCTGTATTGTTGAGAAATCAACCCACAAAAGCCAGGACCTCCTCTATAATATTGCAGATAACACTTGGCCCAGTGACGTCCCAGACAGTCACAACCGGGAATAACAAGCCCCTAGCTTCCCGAGTGAACTTTTGTATCTTTTCAAAACTCAGCATTAATGCAATGATTTCACAACAACAGAATTATATGTTCTTGAGATCTGCTCTGTACAACATGCAATTTGGAGAGGAACATTAGTAGGGAGTATGGACGGTTACCCCATCTAATCAAGGGAAGCAGAGCTTGGCTCCAGGGAAGGTTGAGACTTTTCAATCGTTTGTGACAAATTTGCATAAATGTCCTCATTTAAAATGAAGGGAGGGTGGGAGAGAGGGAGAGAGAGGGAGAGCGGGGGAGAGAGAGGGAAAGAGAAAAAGAAGAGAGAGAGAGAGAGAGAGAGAGAGAGAGAGAACCCCAGGCTTCTGAGGACAGACCTTGCTTCAATACACGCCTCACTGAATCTTTGTGCTAATTGTTTCTCTTCCCAAACTGGCTTCTAAGAACCTTCTGGCTGTATCAGCATTTAAAGAGACAAAAAATGCAGGGTTTTGGAGCCAAAATACTTCTGATTAGCCTCAAGGCTCAGATTCAGTCTCAGATCCTAGTGCCCCATGTTCCCAATGGCTTCTGGGTAAGGAAGAACAAGGTTTGTCACAGTCCAGGCAGGACCTGGGATAGTCTACAGGGACATACTTGTGCCCCCCGCCCTTGGATATCAGACTATTGAAACAATAGACCCCTTCAAGAAATTAGAATTTCCCCAGAAGTCTCATGCTTGGAAGGAAAAGTCTGGGTGGGACCCTGGTGCCAGCCAGAGGGGGGTCCCATCTCCGTGATGGCCTGGCAGGACCATGCCTTGATCAGAACTGATTAGTTATGTGGGCTTCTTGCTCTCTATGCTGAACTTCACATCAGCATCTAGAAGATGGATTTGGGGGAGGAAGCCTCCCTGGATTTCTTTGTTTCACTTCCCAACGTGATTTTTAAAAAATCTCCTCTCTCTGTTTTTCACTATTACTTGTTTCTGTGATTGGCCTGTGGAGGACAAGTGGCTGAGCCTAGCTTGTCAGGGCTGCCAGGGCCCAGGCTCTGATCGGAAGAGCTCTGGCAGCCGGCCCATGATGACTGACAGGTTGATCCTTCAGCTTGTTCGGGAGTGAGCTACACAGAGATGGAAAAAGAGAGGGCAAAGCTTATTGCTTGGATCAGTGCAGACCAAGGCTCACATTCTTGGCAAGGCCGGCTTATTGGCTTGTGTCCCTGCTTGAGTAGTTCACCTGCTCAGTGACACTGACGGTGCACACCACAGGCGACTGGACGCTAGAGACCACAGGGGCCTTGGCACTGAGGGGAGAGAGGTGACTAAGACTCTCCGAGTCCAGAAATGGTGGTGACATTAGAACAGTAGAGTGGCCCAGTTTGTGGCCTGGATCAGCTATCAGGGCTCCGAGGACCAGAGCCTGGGCCCTGGCAGCCCTAACAAGCTGGGCTCAGCCACCTATATGCAGTAAGACAGGTGAAAAGCCAAAGAAAGATTTAGTCAATGAGTCCGCACGGGAAGAGAAGCCAATAAAAGGGTCCAGTTACACACCTCCCACCCCAACCCCGCCAAGTCCACCTTCAGAGTCCTGACATGAGGTTTAGGATTATTTTTTAAAGTTTATTTTATTATTATTTTGGGTGTGTGTGTGTGTCTCTGCTGCAACAGGGCTGCACTTTCACCAATAGCCTCTCCTGGGCTCTCTTCCTGGACTACAGCCTTGTCACACAGTGCCAACTCTCAGCTGCTCTCCATGACCCCTTCATGCCTTCAAAACCAGTATCACCTGGGCGAGTCTTGCACTACCAAGTTCCACCACCATCACCAGGCACAGCCTTGGAAGCCTATGGGACACAGCTCCTGTGTGCTGACCCCGAGGAAACACTTCCCAGAAGATTTCACCTCCGTGATGCTGGTCTCTTCCTTGTCACCACTAATTTCTCGGTTTCAGCTAATCAGCATCAACTGTCCCAATAAAGCAAAGGCTTCACTTTAGTGTGTCCAGTATCTTGTTAATCACGGCAAACTCTTCAGCTCCCGCTAACCAGAACCACGAATTCTTAACTCAAAATAGCAAATGGTCTCAGTAGACTCTCAAACCTCCCTCTGAAACCTCACAAGCCAGGTCTCAACCGTCCGTATTCTCTCAAGACTCTTATCTCCCAAGCTTCTACAGAACAGCTCACTGAGCTCTCCACACTCAATGGCTTTTCTCACCCCAAATTCCACAGTCCTGCCACAATCCTCCCCACAAAAACATAGTCAGATCCACTATCCTTGTTCCAGCCTCTGTCTTAGTCAGGGTTTCTACTGCCGTGAGGAAACACCATGACCAAAGCAAGTTGTTCAGGAAAGGGTCTATTTGGTTCACACTTCCACATCACGTTCATTATTGAAGGAAGTCAGGACAGGAACTCACACAGGGCAGGAACCTGGAGGCAGGAGCTGATGCAGAGGCCATGGAGGGGTGCTGTTTACTGGCTTGGTCCCCATAGCCTGCTCAGCCTGATTTCTCACAGAACCCAGGACCATCAGCCCAGGGATGGCACCACCTACCATGGACTGGGCCCTCCCCCACTGATCATTAATTAAGAAAATACCTTACAGCTGAATCTTTTTTTTAAAATTCATTTATTTACTTCACATCCTGGCCACAGCCTCCCCAACCCCAGTCTCCCCCTTCCATCCACCCTCTGTTCCCACCTCCCCCATCCACTCCTCCTCCACCTCTGCCCAGGCAGCTGAATCTTATGGAGGCATTTTCTCAATTCCCTCCTTTCAGATAACGTTTTTGTTTGTGTCAAGTTGACATAAAACTAGCCAGCACACCTTCCAAGTTCTGAGATTAAATGGAGTATGTACCACCACAGTGGCCCTGTCATGCATGTCTAGTACTCAGGGAAGTCAAAAGAAGACGTCGGATCCCCTGAACAAATAGTTGTGAGCTGCTATATAGATACAGGGAATTGAACCCTGGTCCTCCAGAAGAGCGGCCAGTGCTCTTAACCACTGAGGTATGCCTCCAGCCCCTGCAGTTAAATTTTGTTTTGTTTTAAGAGGCCTTATCATGCGCTGGGCGGTGGTGGTGCACGCCTTTAATCCCAGCACTCAGGAGGCAGAGGCAGGTGGATCTCTGTGAGTTCGAGGCCAGCCTGGGCTACAAAGAGAGATCCAGGACAGACACCAAAACTGCATAGAGAAACCCTGACTCAGGAACAAAAACAAAAAAAAAAAAAAAGAGGCCTTATCATGTAATTGTCTTTCCCCGCCTGGAAGACCTGGGATAAGGTCCCCCCCCCCCCACTGAACCCCAAGCCCTGGCACCTTTGTGTCTCTATTGCTCTAGGGCCCCTCTCCTTTCTCCCAGATGCCCAGATCTATTGCTTCAGGGAACTTTACAACCTCACCTGTGTGAGCTAGGGCTACCTTTGACCCCTGCGGTCCGCAGCCTTGGGTGGGGCTCGTTCTATTTTTAGCTTGGGATCCTCTGTCCAACTCCTTGCTCAGGAGTAGCATTCCTGGCTGCCAGGGGACTCTCATGTCCTTCTTTCTGCTCTTTTTCTTCTTCTTTTTTTTTTTTTTTAAAGAGTTATTTACGCTATGCTTACAGTATTCTGTCAGCATAATGCCTACAAGCCAGAACAGGGCACCAGATCCCATTACAGATGGTTGTGAACCACTATGTGGTTGCTGGGAATTGAACTCAGGTCCTCTGAAAGAGCAGCCGGTGCTCCTTAACCTCTGAGCCATCGCTCCAGTCCCTCTCTGCTCTTCTTCCCTGCCTCCATCTTCACACGATTGGGTTAGCCCAGGACGATGCTGCGAACTCCACATGGCCTCTTCTCCCAGGGTACCAGGCAGGACATGGCATAGTCTGCCAAGCTGTCTGGGTCTGAGCCATGCCACCCCTCAAAGGATTAAGACCCTTGTCTCTGGGAACGACAACAACGAACTTCTCAATCATGTTTTTTTTTTTTTTTTTTCTCAGCTTCTCTCTTGACTCTGCCCTTCAGCCTTGCAACTATGCGTACAAGGTGTACATGGGACATAAACTGTGTTTAGACTGGAGTTCCTTCCCATGGTATCTCGTTATAAATATGCAAATATTCCAACACCCATGTCATGGAGTCATGTGACATACAAAATAGGTCACCCGACCTGGAAGAGCAGCCCTGAAGAGGTCCATAGACGAAGCAAGGGAGGGTGGGCACTGGAAAGAGGACTGGACTCCTGGTTCAGAAAACACTTGCAGAGTCAAACTGCTTCCAGAAGTCCTGACAGAGCCCTGATGCATCTTGGGAGGACCTTGAGGCCCCTGAAGAAATCTGAAACTGCACTAGTGACGAAGACACTGAGAACAAAGGAAGAGATGGTGGGGCTTGGGGATAAATGCCTGCGTGGGGAGTGTGAACATCTACTCCAGTGCATCGGCCGGCAGCACACTCACTGCGGCTGAGGGCCAGGCTCAAAGGGTTCCATACCTCCTGTCCTTGGGTCAGTGATAAAGCGCTGACCAGAAGCAACTTAGGACCACTTCATCTTCCAGGTCACCATCCACCACTGAAGGAAATCAGAGCAGAAACTTGAAACAGTGACTTGCAGTGGAAACCACGGATGAACATTGTATTCTGGCTCACTCACTGGCTAGAAGCTTAGCTAGCTTCCTTTCTCAGCCCAGGACCTCCTGGGCAGAGAATAGCGCCACCCACAGTGGGCTGTACCGCCTACATCAATCAACAATCGAGGCAGTCTCCCACAGACATGACCATGGGATAATCTGATCTAGGCAATTCCTCAAGAGAGGCGTCGCCCGTTAGATGACTCTGATCGGTATCAGGTTGACGATTAACACTGGGGCCGCCTTTGTCTCCCACTTACCACAGAACCCAGGGATATGCTTTCTTAGTAAGAGAAACTTCTGAAGGGCCTAAGTGAAGAAAAGGGCCGGGGAAGTAGGAACTCCAATAGAGCCAGCCCTCAGCCTATGGTCGGCTTCTCATCTACACTTATTTCATCCTTACAATATGAGGAGACCGAGGCTCAGCGTGGAGTGACTGGGATTCAAACTTCCAAATGTGGCCTGTGCCTGGCTCTCTTCCACCTCACACCTAGAGTCTGAAGATGAGTTGATTCAAGGGAGGGTGTTGGCCGGGTGGCAGGCCGGTGGGGAGTGCTGTATTTTTAGTCAGTTCGTCATGTGGACTAGGTTGGAAAGATGAAAAACCACAGGGGCTGGCCCAGACCTCAGGATGAACTCATGAGCCAGAAATAGGTGGATTCGAAGCCCTCAGATGCCTCCTGACCTCTGTGCTGGGCAAACACAAGCACTGGTCCCTTCTTCTTTTCTTCCTTCCCTTCCCTTCCATCCCCTCCCCTCTCCTTCCCCTCCCCTCCCCTCCCCTCCCCTCCTCCCCTTCTCCCCTCCCCTCCCCTCCCCTCCCCTTCCCTTGGTTCCTTCCTCTCCCTCCCCCTCCTTTTTCTGAGCTCAGACTTCTTTTAGACACACTAAATCAACAAATGTTAGAGTCTGACAAAACCTCCCCAGTTCCACGGTCTAATCCCCGCCTTATGGAAATGGGGAGGCTGAGGCCAAGAGAAGGCTTATGTCCTATACATTAAGAGAGAGAGACAAAATTCCTGCTAGTCCCTGGGCCCCTTGACCACATCTTTCTCCTAAGGAGCTGGGGCTGAACACCAGGACACAGCTGCAGGCCTTAGAAAGCCACGGCCGACTTACGACATTTAATTACACGTTTGAAAGCCACGGGAGCAGAAGCATTCGAAGGCTCTCATCCGGGAGTGACTTTTCAGGAGATGAAATGCCCATTGCCCTGGCTGGATTCGGTGTGCGTTGCATGCACATATGGAGTTGCAATGCCATGACCAACCACAAAGACTATGTGCCAGTAAAAAAGTCAGTCCTAACAGAAAGCTGTAGGGGCCGATAGTCACCGCCCAGCTGCTGCTGCTGCTCTCTTGCAGTATACTCAAGAAATGATTAAAAGGTTTTTTTGTTGTTGTTGTTTTGTTTTGTTTGTTTTTTCGAGACAGGGTTTTTCTGTGTAGCTTTGCGCCTTCCCTGGAACTCGCTTTGTAGACCAGGCTGGCCTCGAACTCACAGAGATCCGCCTGCCTCTGCCTCCTGAGTGGTGGGATTAAAGGTGTGCGCCACCACCGCCTGGCTAAGATTTTTTTAATTAAAAAAAAAAAGGCTAAGAAGTCACACATGGTTGTGTACATGTGAGCCCAGCATTGAGAAGGCCGAAGCAGGGAGCTAGCCATGAGTTCAAGGGCAGCCTGGGTTATATAGAAATATCCTGCCTCAAAATAAACAAGCAACAACAAAAAAAACCCCACACATTTTAAAATATGAAGAAAAGAGAAAGCCCTGGGTTTCAATGTGTCTTACCACCATCCACCTTGCTCCATTAGATAACTTTTGCGATACTAATTTCTCAAATCAGAACTTTAAGCAATTTTTTTTTTAAATTCTAAGGAAGCCAGGTGACGGTGGTGCATGCCTTTAATCCCAGCACTTGGGAGGCAGAGCCAGGCAGATCTCTGTGAGTTCGAGGCCAGCCTGATATACAGAGCAAGATTCAGGACAGGCACCAAAACTACATGGAGAAACCCTGTCTTGAAAAACCAAGAAAAAGAAAAGAGAAAGAGAGAGAGAGAGAAGAAAGAAAGAAAGAAAGAAAGAAAGAAAGAAAGAAAGAAAGAAAGAAAGAAAGAAAGAAAGAAAGAAAGAAAGAAAGAAAGAAAGAAAGAAAGAAAGAAAAATCCTAAGGAGAAGACAGGATGACTTCAGCTCCCCC
>CABHPQ010134383.1:0-26174 GCA_902168405.1 Peromyscus aztecus
AAAAAAAAAAAAAAAAAAGTAGGGCCTGGGAAGATGGCTCAGCTTAAGGACTGGAGTTCAGTTTTGGATCCACATGTAGTTGTTTTTTAACTCTTTGGAGATCCGCCACCCAGCTCCCAAATAAATACACAGGACTTATTCTTACTTATGAATGCATGGCCTTGGCTTGACTTGTTTCTTGCCAGCTTTTCTAACTTAAATCCCGTTTTTCTTTAACTACGTTTTGCCTCTGGGCCTTTTGCCTTTATTCTATACATCTTTCTTTCCTTCTTACTCTGTGGTGGGCTGGGTTGCTGGCCCCTGGGGTCCTCCTCCTTTTCTAGTTCCTCGCTCCTTTCCCTAGATTTCTCCTCATATTTATTCTCTCTGCCCACCATCTCTGCCTATTTCTCTCTCCTGCCTACCTATTGGCCAGTCAGCTCTTTATTAGACCAATCAGGTGTCTTAGGCAGGCAAAATAACACAGCTTTACAGAGTTAAACAAATTCAACACAAAAGAATGCAACACATCTTTGCATCATTAAACAAATATTCCACAGCATAAATGAATGTAACACATCTTAAACTAATAGTCCACAGCACCCCACTACTAACATAAAAGCTGGCCTGGCCTATCAGTAATCCCACATCTAAGGGTATATATGTGGTGGGAGAGGAGGTGTGTGATAGAAGTGAGGGATAGAAACAGGATCCCCAAGGCAAACTGACTAGCTAGACTAGCTGAGTCAGTAAGCTCAGGGTGCAGTGGGCGACCCTGCCTCATTAAATACAGTCGGAAAGGATTGAAGAAGTCACTCAATGTCAACCTCTGGTGTCCATGTGCACACATATGCAAACATGCATACTGCACACGTGCAGAAATTTATTTTAAGGTATAATTTACAAAGGTAAATATTCAGATCTTAATATTTTGACAAGTGATATGCTATATATCTTATACTATATAGAGATTACCTTCAAAGCTTAAGAGTATCTAATGCCTCAAATAATGTTTCTTTCCAGTTGTTTTCTTTTTCTGTCATTATTACTTTGGCTGCTTAGACCTTTTCATTCAGCGTATTTTGATATTCATCTATGTTACTACCTAGGTTTTCATTCTTTGCTCAGTAGTATTTCATTGATGAATATACTATGATATGTTTATTCTCATATTTAAATCATTTATAATTTTGAGTTGGGTTGCTTACAGTGTTTTTGACTGTTACAGAAGAGGCTGCCATAATTGTTACACTCTTCTGTTTATGCACATCTGTTTCCAGTGAATACCTGGAAGAATTGTATTATCAAAGGGTAGATGTGAATTTATCTTTATAAAGACCTGTCAGCCAATGGCCCTGCCAGTTTTGACTTTTCAGTGAATTTGAGCTAATTTGTCTTCAACATTTGGTGTGGGCTGTGATTTGGTTGGTGGTAGTGAATGTGGAATGGTCTCAAGTGACTCTTAACTTGTACTCCCTTAAGGATTACTGATTTGAACACCCTGTCATATGGCTATTGGCCATTTGGGCATTTTGTTCTTTCTTGGTTGGCTTATCTGCTGTTTGTAATGCTTTGTAGCCATTCTTTGTGTATTTGAATATAAGGCAGCACTTAGAAATGTGCACTTCTACAGTCTTTTAGTTGTCTGTTCATTTTAATATCATAAAGACTAATTTTTTCCTTTTAAAAAAATATTTTTTTATTTCTAAGAGAACTTGGCCTATGCTAACCATGACAGTCCCTTCCTAGAAGTTTTGTGATCCTGAGTTTTTCTGTTTAGTCTTATGATTCACCTTTTTCTTTTCATACAGAGTTAAGGAAAAGAATCCTGTGTGGTGACTGTAGGACTTAGTCATTGCAGGTTCAGGTTTGTTCTATTTGCTAAGTCATTCAGTACAGCACAGTTTGTTAAGCTTTCCTTCATTGAGTTGTCCTGGAGCCTTCTCTCTCATTTAATGGACTTAATTCGCTCCCTTAATTTGTGTTTTACGATTTTTTGTTAGTATAATATTAATTTGATTATTGCATTCTTATCCTAAATCTTAAAATCAGTTATGGTAAGTCAACTTTTTTTTTTTAAGGTTGTCTTAGCAATTCTAGGCGATGTGAACGTCCATCTAAAATTTAAAATTCATCTCTCAGACTTTTTCAGAAGCTAGTGGTTTGATTGGCATTGTGATAATCTACTTATCAGTTGAGAGCAGCTATTATAACATTGGCAAGTCTTCTAGTTTATAAACACAGTAGCTCAGTATTTACTTTGAAAAATTGTTGATTGTTGGTGTAGGTGGTATTTAACTTACTTTGTTTTTGTTCACTAATATGAAGTACTATACAATGTATTGACTGTGTATCCTTTAACCTAGCTAAACTGAATAATTAGTTCTATGGGCTACCGAGATGGCTTAGTGGTTAAGAGTGCTTGTAGCTCTTGAAGAGGACCTGAGTTTGATTCCTAGCAGCAGGGAATCCTAAAATAATTAGTTGTAATAGGTTTTGGTAGGTTTTATATTTTTTAATCCACATAACCATGTCCTCTATGAAGAATTTTACTTTTTTCCTGAACTTTGTGACTTTCATTTATCATTTTTACTGGACTTGTGATAAGAATACAAGTGGTAGAGCACACACTTTCTCAGTATACATGAGCAAAGCAACGTGTGTCTAATTTCCTCCATCAAGTTAAGGAAGCTCTGTCTTGTCATGAGTAGGTGTTAAATTTTGTTCTATTATTTTCTTGTTGTTACTGAGATGACTATGTTGTTTTTCTTTGTCCTTTTGTTGTTAATGTGAAGACTTAAAATGTTGAGGCAGCTTGTATTCCTGGATAAGTAAACCCTATGTGGTTATTATTATTACTGTTTTTCTATTTTGGTACAGAATTGTGGGCTCCATTGTGAGTCAGTTTGGCTTTTGGACTCATTCACTTCAGGTGGTATTTCACTCTATGGCTGAGAAGTTTAGTAAACATGTTTTAATTTCCTCTTGTATGAAACCAGTTCCTTCTAAGGCTAATAATTAAGAAATACAAGTAGTTTCACAGCACTGCTTGATACAAGTATTCCATTCTAAATACTTGTTAATAATTTTATTGGGATTTTTGTAGAGAAGGCATAGCTATTTTAAAGAAGTAATTTCATTTTCTTTTTTAGAAATACCACAAAGTAAATTAAAAGCAATGCTTCATAAGTGTAAACAGGACAAAAATCTCATGTTCTGCATTTACATGTTCTGTACCTGGGTATGTATCCACAGTGGCAGGCAGTACACTTGCCTAACAGACCTGAGACCCTAGG
Organism: Peromyscus aztecus; assembly: GCA_902168405.1. Classification (NCBI taxonomy): domain Eukaryota; kingdom Metazoa; phylum Chordata; class Mammalia; order Rodentia; family Cricetidae; genus Peromyscus; species Peromyscus aztecus. Next base: position 3,276 of record CABHPQ010134383.1, read on the forward strand.
TTCAGTACCCAGCACCACAGGAAGAAAATAAAAATGACATGTTTTTCATTTAATTCCTTTCCTTCCTTTAAACACATTTTTATCAAATGCAATACTTGTTGTGTTTTGTTTTTTTTTCCAACATGAATCTGTATATAGGCATCAGGCAAGTGGAAATCATGAAGCAGAATAAACTGGAAGTAGAGTGACTCTGAAGGGACTATTATAATACCTCTGGCAAAAGGAAGTGTAAATTTCAGGACTCATTGATATGGTATACAGCTTAGGGGAGAATTGAAATCTTCTAATCCCCTTTTAGAAAGTAGGATAATAAATATTTTCTGTGTTGGTGTCAAAGAGTGCTCGGCATTGTGGGCTCCATCATGAGGCAATTTGAATGTCAACTCCCTTTTGTTGTTTACTACACATCTGTTTTAATTCCCTCTTGTATGAAGTTTGCTCTTTCTAGGGCTGCTAGTTAAATACAAAATACAAATAAAATTAAGCAGCATAGACAGGATGCAAAAGCATTTTGTTATCATTGGTTTCTTTCAAGAATTCAGAAGTAAAAGAATGTGTGTACTTTAGGAAGTCTCTAAGAAGTATAGTGTTAGGTAAGGTATTTTTTAAAACAAATAGTGAAACTGACTTTGACTGGCTTAATCAGAAAGGAATTTATTGGTCACCAGAGGATTTTATGGAATCCAAAACAGAGGAACAGTAAATCTTCAGCAACAGCAGAAGGCTGGGATGCTCTGAACAAAACAGCAGGAACCAGTGGAACCTTCATCAGTTCCCTACATCACTTCCCACAACCTGTCACTGCTAGAATTAAGTTCCTGGGAGGTGAACTGAGTTGAATGGGAAGAAAGAAAAGGAGGGAAGAAAGCAAGCCCTTGCCTTTATTCAGTGCCATTCATGATTCTCTTATTTTGTGATTTGCTCTCAGGTTAATGTCACTTTTCTATGCCCTTCCACTCTGATTGTTTATATGGAAGTCCAACAAATAAAACATGGTTATACATATGCTACATAGATACCTGTCTGTGACTGTCTTTAATGGCTTGGATAATAGAGAGTTACAGAACATAGAATGGCAAGTATAGAATTAGAATACAAAGCCAGTCAGTTTTAACTATGCTGGTTAATCACATTTAAGAATTCAAAAGACTTGGCCTTCATTGTAGATGGGCCTTTCCCTGTAGAAGACAAAGCTTGCTTGTGACTGGACGCCTCTGTAGCTACATAGCATGGCATTAAGGAATCCTAACTTTTCATTTCTAAGCTGCGGCTCAAAAGCTATTTAAAATTTTCCTAGATTGCAGTTTGTCAGAAAGATAGTCTTTTCCAAGGCTAATACTATGATGTGACTTAAACAGGTCATTAAGTTTTAGAAAGCTAAAACATCCCCTGATTTAAGAGCAAAAATAGGTATGTAAAAATTAACAAAGTTTCTTTTGTGTTAGTCTGCATTTCCCAGCTGTTCCTCCCCTCTTTAAACACATGCACACACAAAAGGACTAGGTAGGTGGCACCTGGAACTAGATGTTTTACCTTTGTGCTTACTTGTGGCAAAGGCAAATGACTTATTTTCTTTCATCTTCTGTACATTTGTTAGCATACTCTTGTCCTTCATTTTACATCTTTCTTTCTTAATAGAACTACCTTTATCATTACTTAAGAAGCACCTCTCTTCTTTCCTTCATTCCTTTAAAGCCACTATGTAATATCCTGTTGTATAGCTAAACTGGTTTGTTTAATGAATTAAGCAAGTTTTTTTCTTGTTGATAGAGACAACTTCCATTGTATCTATAATTTTGGATAGTTTTAAGGTTTAAAGATTTAAATTAATGTAAGGTTTTTAAATCCCTAGTAATTTTGCTAAAAATCTTTCTAAAATTTACTCTTGCTTAAATAGACCAAATACTGCATTGAACTCATTTTAACACTTACATGATAAGACTACATTGTTAGGCTGGAGAGATGGCTCAGAGGTTAAGAGCACTAACTGCTCTTCCAGAGGTCCCGAGTTCAATTCCCAGCAACCACATGGTGGCTCACAACCATCTGTAATGAGATCTGCTGTGCAGACATACATACAAACAGAACACTGTATACATAATAAATAAATAAATCTTTTAAAAAAAGACTACATTGTCTATTTAAGTACTTGGATACTATCTATTTTATGCAATATTTACTTAGTCCAAAGTCCTTTTTTTTCTTGTTGGACACAAACTATCTTATCATGGTATTTTTTGAATGCATTCTTTTTTGACCGACTTGGCTTTTAGGGTTTTTGCTGGACAGTTGTAACTTTTTTTTATATACCATATACTGTATGGTATTTTGCTTCTGTAACATTTCCCATCCCTCAGAAGCTTCGGTTTTAGTGTTTTGTAGTTTTGCTGCAGTCCTATAAAAACAATTATTGTTGGAGCGTGATTCCTGTGTTTTCTGAAGTCCAGACATATCTGTAAGGTGGAGGGAAGAAGCTCTTGATTGTGCCCTGTTCCCAGAAATCACTAGTGTGTCTCTGGTGTGAAAACCCTGACTGGCTTTACCAGTGATCATCATTTTTCCCTCAAATGAAATTAGTTTTGTTTCTGAACATGTTTATTTCTCCATGATAGCTTTTTGTCCCATCTATTCTTGATATTTCCTACCCACTAAAAATTTAGCCTAACTTTAACCCTAACCCGTTCTAACAAACCAGTCCCCTGGAAAAGGTTCAATAAAAGAGAACTCCCCCACTCCCATTGTTCTCGTCCCCTCCCCCCCATATCAGATAGGTTTGTTGAGTATGCTGCAAGAAAGTAGAGGCAAAGGCATAGCAGAATTGCCTCAGAGAGGATGGGTGGGAACTACCTACCCTCTTTTGGTTAGGACAGCTCACCAGGCAACTCCTAAATACAGTCTCTGCCATGCAAAGGAGGGCAGACCTGCTAGGTGGACATTTGTTTGGGGGCAGAGACTGGGTAATTGTGTGATAATAACAGGTCATAGTTACTTTTGATTGGCTGCACTCAGTATATCATTCAGCTGCTCAGAGTTGGTGGTGAAGAAGCCTCTATTCTGCATTTAGGGACTCTTTCTGGACAAACTCAGACTGAAAAACTTCCTGGTAGGGGCTTCCGTTTCATCCATTTGCAGCTGTTCTCCATTCCTCCAACAGCGTAGTCAATTCAATTTGAGGAAACTAATTTGGAGGTGTTTTCTTAAGTAGTTTCTTGGAACCGAGCAGGGGCAACACAGGGCCATCCCTACCTATCATTTGTTAACATTGGCAAGGGCTCTGGGGAACTGTCAAAAGAGAACTATACTTTAGAATGCCTTCTTAGCTGGCTCAGGAAGCTTAAGGGATCTGGGAATTCCCATGATGGGATTTAATAGGCTTGTCAGAGCACCATTTAGAGATGGAACTGTTGAACCTGGTATGATGTCCATTCTGGGCAAGTGCTTGGATGAACAAAATCAGTCTCGGGAGTTCTGGCCAGAAGAAAAAGAGAAACTCTAGCTTGTGTGGCAGAGTCTAGAAACTGTACTGGGAGTGGTAGAAGACTAAGAAAGACAGACACCTTTCTGGGTGTTATAGGAGATTAAGAAAGACATAAGTAACATAAAGCTGGGATCTGGTGGGCCATGCATTTGGATGGAGATTACTAGCTGCTTGGATACACATTATGTTTACATGAACAGGGAAGCAGGTTAGATAATCTTTGTGGGGGTTCTCTGTAGGGGAATAGCTTTAGGGGAGCATGGTCACGTAGTCATCTGGACCAGGAAGCTTTGGTTCCATCACATGCTGATTTTAGCTAAACTTGTTTGTCAACATCTATACTAGGACCAGGGAAGGCCTTGACATTCCCATCTGAGGAATTGAATCCTTGACATGACAATGTTCATGTCATGAATGCTCATTCAAACTGGGGTACACTCACTTCCCACACTGTAAGGTGTTGTCCTTGTTAGTTTTGTATTTGATATAATCCTCGAGTCATCTGAGAGAATTGCTTAGATCAGATTGGCCTATGACATGTCTTGATTGTTAATTTGATGGAGGAGGGTCCATGCTCACTGTGGCTAGTTTCATCTCTAGACAGGTGGTCTTAAGCTGTATAAGAAAGCTAGCATGAGCCTGTGAGCAAGTCCACAAGCAGTGTTCCTCCATGGTTTCTGCTCACAGTCTTGCTTGAGATTCTGCCCTGGCTTCTCTTAGATATGGACTGTACTGTGACCTTGTGTAAGCCAAATAAAGCTTTTCCATAGGTTACTTTTGGTCATGGTGTTTGTTATGAAACTAGAACAGGTATAAAATAGTGTCTGCCTTGCTCCTCAGTGCACAGTGAGAACAGAGATTGCCAGAGAAAAAGAAGTCAGCCCTTTTGTAGAGGTTAAGAGCAGTAGGGCCACCCTGTTTCAGGACTTCAGATCACACCAGAGAATTGCCTTGGCCAGAAATCCTGGGTTACTGATTATATAGTTTTTGTTTTCTGTGGTAAAACATCATGACTAGAAGCCACTTGCAGAAGGAGTTTATTTTGGCTTTTGATTTCAGAGGGACAGGTCCATCCTGGCAGGGAGGCATAGTAGAAAGCAGCAGATATGGTGGCTGCAACAGAAAGCTGAAAGCTCTCGTCCTTAGCTGGAAGTCTGAAGCAAAGAGCAAACTGAAGTAGGACAAGGCTATATACTCTCAAAGCCCATCAACAATCCGTCCTTTCTCTAGCAAGACTGCACCACCTGTACCTGCCCGAACAGTGCCCCCGAACTGGGGACTGAGTATTGAAATACCCAAGCCTGTCAAGGACATTCCTCATTTAAATAAACTACTGCACTAAGGGAGGAGTGCCCTTCCACTGAAAGGCCTTTTAAAAGAGAACTGGTCCTGGGGCTATAGGAATTATCTGTGTAACAGAGAAGCTTAGAATATTGCAGTTATTCTGACCCCTGGCCTTGGGGGTCACCTCAAATATCTCCAGGTAGAGAAGACAGTTCCTAGAGGTTACCAGATCACTCACCTCCCAGGGTGGTGGCAGGCATGTATAGGAGCAGGTGGCCCCAGGCTTGAGTCAGGAGAAATGTGAGAGAGTTGAGGTTATTCCTCTCCTTACTGGCCACTAATATGGCAGGAAGTAGTCAGCCTTGAGTGGATTTGCTTATTATACTAGAGCAGAGAAAGATGACTTTTGCAGCAGATAAGGGCTGTAGCAGAACTTCCTAATGTCTTATGATTGGAGCTGATGAAATTGTCGTTAGACTGGCTTATGTTGGGTATCTTCTCAGTAGGTCAAGTACTAATGCTTTTTGTTTTTAATATGTCTTTTAACCTTTGTATAATTGCATGCCATGTGCCTGTAGGGCCCCCATCATCAAGGAGATGACAATCTGGTAATAAGACCTAAGCAAACAGATTATGTAATAAAGATGATACGGAACAGGAACATAGAGAACAAACCTCTCCCAGGCTAAACAAGGGTATGTGTTTCACATTTGGGAGCACATACTTTTGAGAGGAAGGATCAGAACATGAGAGAAGACCTTAATGACTCCTGATACAATTCCTTGTATCTTAAGCTCTTAAAGAATGGGGCTGCAACATAAAATTATTTTTATGATTGGAACCCAGTTGTTTCCTTTATCATTTCTCCTATACTCTATACTTACCAGACACATGAAAGTTCATTTTAATAAGGGCCACCAGATTGGTAGAGGATACATACATGACTCCAGTTAGATGGGGAGTTATTAAAATAGTTGGATTTGATGAAGAGATGACCTAATAAGTAAACTTCTTCAGGGTCCATCTTTGTAGAAGTCAGCATGTTATTGCCCTTGCATAGTAAGAGGCATGCTGTAAATAGGGAAGGGCTGTGTATCGTGGTTTTGTTGTTATCTACAGCAACTACGCCTGCCACAGAGCAGATGCTCTATAGAAATGGAAACAAGAATAAAGAATATGTCTGTGGGTGGGAATTGCCAAGAAAATAGCTAAGACTCAATAATAAGTGTTTTCTAACTTCACTGCTAAATAGCGAAGTACTCTTACTGTTGAAAGAGAAAGGTATTTTCCCTTGAGTATTGAGCCTCCAGTACAAATCAAGCATTTAAGCAAATGCAGTGTAATCATTAAAAAGATTCTTACACAAGTAGGAAAGAATCCCCTCCTACAGACACCCATCTGTGGCTCCTGCCTGTCTTTATCTAGTTGATTTTGAAATCGCTGGCTGTTGTTTCCTAAGTGGGTAAGGTCACTCAGTGTCAAAGTCAAAATTCAGGGAAAAACCTATTATAATATATCACTGTTCTTATTAAATGGAAGTGGATTATATGCTTGATAAAATTTATGATGAAATGATACCTAGAAGTTTGACTCTGGAATTCTGCATAAACCAAATCCTACCAGCAGCCACAGTGCCTGCCTTTTCTCTTTGTTGTCCCAAACTGTTCCCACAGGGAATGAATGAGAGAAGCAGTAGTATGCTGTGGGATGTTCTGTATGGCAAATGTGTTGCTAATAAAACACTGATTGGCAGTGGCTAGGCAGGATGTATAGGCGGGGCTAACAGAGAGAATTAAAAGAACAGGAAGGCAGAGGGAGTCACTGACTGCCAGCCACCGCCAGGACAAGCAGCATGTAAAGATGCCGGTAAGCCACGAGCCATGTGGCAAGGTATAGATTTATAGAAATGGATTAATAGAAGATATAAGAACAGTTAGCAAGAAGCCTGCCACGGCCATACAGTTTGTAAGCAATATAAGTCTCTGTTTACTTGGTTGGGTCTGAGCAGCTGTGGGACTGGCAGGTGAAAGAGATTTATCCTGACCGTGGGCCAGGCAGGAAAACTCTAGCTACAGTAGTACTTAGTGTTGTCAGCCTATTTTCCTTCTGTATTATCGGATTTAAATCCTAGCTGGTAATGCTAACCTTTGGTGAGCTGAGCTGGAACCCTAGGAGACCACCTTCATTCTCTGAAACTTCTAATCCTGGTATGGGGATTTACCATAATCCAACAGACTTCAAGAGGGAGACTCAGGAGACTACAGCAAGCCTTGCCATTTATAGTAACAGTGACTGTCATTGTGGGTTCAGATAATTCTAAAAATCTGTGCAGGTGATTTGTAGTTTATGAATTTGCATGTTAGGCTCCTCCTGAGACTTGAATAAGGGCTGTAACTTTTGAGTGATCTTGGTCTACTCAGCATATTCCTGTCAGTGTGATTTTTTTTTTGTCTATAAAGTGTTTTGAGTTTTGTTGTTGTTTGTTTGTTTTTTGTTTTTGCTTTGCTTCATTTTGTTTTGTTTTACTTTGAGACAGAGTTTGTCTGTGTAGCCCTGACTGTCCTCGAACTAGCTCTGTAGACTGTGGTGGCCTCAAACACACAGAGATCCACCTGCCCCCTTTTACCTCCCAAGTGCTGGATTTAAAGGCATGCACCACTACTGCCTGGTTTATAAAATGTTTTTTAAAAATGCCTTCTCTCCACAAATCTGCTCTGGTAATGATAGTAAAGCCTAAAATTTTTGTCATTTACTGCCAATTTAAAGTATATGTCTGTTATAACTAAAATTGAGAAAAAAAAAAACTAGAATTGTTTGTTACAGGTGGCTCTTTAGTGTAAGCAGTCTTGAATGTCTGTCACCCATTGCCGCAAACAAGCCACCTTACTGCTTTATGACTTAAAACAGTGTAAATTGATTTCTCACCATTGGCAAATAAGCTCAGCACTGGTGGCATCTAGACTTTGATCCCAGGTCTTTAGAGCAACCCTGCCTTCCAGAAAAACAGATCAGTATATAAGCACTTTCCAAACTGGTTTATTTGCTGATGTTCTTTTGGTCAAAGCAAATGATACAGACACTTACAGAGTGAGCATGAAGGAAGACATGAAGGGAGCTTGACTAGTGAGGCACCAGGGGCCATTGCAAGAACACGTGTCTCCAGCTAAGATTACCAAACTGTATGCTGTTTATCTGTCAGAACCGTGGAGTTGAGCTTAGTAAGTCTAGGCTCTTCCCTTCCGTGTTCCTTCATACCCAACCCCACACAGTGCCCCAGACTGCCCTAGTGCCTTCCCTGCTTTGTGCCCCTGATCCATCTCTTTTTATGTTTGGGTACATTAATACTTTGGGAAGCCCTTCTGTGATGTTTAGGTTTTTATCTTTTCCTTGCATTACCACATTTTCCCTCTGTAACAGTTACAGTACTCTTAGACTGCATGCTTCATGAAGACCAAGTCTGTCCGTTCATTTCTCTTCTCAATTCTGCTTTGAGTCTTGCCTTCACCTACTCTTGTTACCATGCCTCATATGGAGTAGATACATCATATGGAGTAGATACCATTTGATACATCGTTATTCTTCCACAGTAGTTTCTACATAGCTAATATGCAGTGATTGAGTGGTTGGAGGTCACTTTGCCCAGGGTGTCTGGTCCCAAGTTAGTGGCTGTTTTCATCTGGCTTCATTTTCTTCATTTGGTATTCTGTTTGTTATTTTTGTTCATATTGTCCTGCTTTTCCTCTTCCCACCATAGTTTCAGCTTTACTTTTGTTTCTATGTTTTAAATTTCCAAATTCTGTTTTGAGGGTGATGTTGAGCAAAAGTACTATTTATTTTAAAACTTCTTCATTGAGATCACTTCAAAATTATCAGAATTCAACCAAATATTTTGTATTTCTTTACTTTCCTGTTTCTTCTATACTGCATAGAGCAAAGTTTCATTCTCAACAATGATGAGTTTATTTCATGTGAAGGTGTCAAGCATTGTATCAGTATCAAAATCAAAGCTAATTTTTAATTAAATACTTGTTTGAGAACAGAGTATGGCTAGGCTGTAAATACAGGTTTGCAAAAGTATTTCAGGTGCTATGGGAAATTATAATATTTTACTGAGTAAGAAATCAGTATGGAAAGTTAGTCTACCTTGGGGTGAGATTTGTGGTATAACAATAGTAGTAGGTCCACAAGAAATTTCTGGAGAAACAGAAGGAAGAGCAGGCAGGCAATAATTGGAGCCTACAAAGCCAGCCCTGGAGTATGATAGTGCTTTGCTGAAGGGCAATGGGAAGGGAATCACCTCACTTCCCAGGGTATACCTCCCCTCTCATTGCCTCTGACAATGAGAGTTCTGAGTGGGAAGGCATTGCTAAGTTACTCAGTGCTGAGCTATCTGGAGTACTTATAATCTGATGGTTCTGGTTCTGTAAACGTCATTGTGGTACATTTGTCTCCTTCGGCTTAACAGATTCATGGCCTTTATTGGACTGTTAAGAAATGGATTTCTTATTCCAAAACACTTGTCCCTAGGTTGTTTATCATTAATATCTTCTCGATTGTGAAAGACAAGAGTCATATAGTTGATTAACTTCAATTACTTTCAAGGAATGGAAGGAATGTTTATAAAAATTTAATTAAGCTACTGTCAATCTAATTTTTTAAGGGATACTTGGTGGTTTATCTTATTGTCTAAAATTTATATATTAAATGTTTTGTGTCCAAGCTGCTCTTACATATACTGTAGTTATGCTATAATGTGTCATTTTCAAGCTTTGACAGCTTAAAGTAGAAAATGGAGTCGATAAATTTATACTGATTGCAAACTTTTGGAAATAGTTCTGAAAATTGCTTATTGTTGGGTTTTCCTTAGTTTTTTAAAGTGTCAAACTGTGTGTGGAAAATTATAGCGTAGTTGAGTCTTCATTGAATAAGCAGATGTTTTAAACTTTTGTTATTTTCTTTGTGTTTCCATACACATCCAGATAATGTTCTGCAGTGTTAGTATTGATGCTTCAGTGAAGGGGTTCTGACAGTAGAATTTCAGCATCTAGGTAGAAGATTTTTTTTTTACTTTTCTAAAGCTGTTACTTTTTGGTAACAGATTAGAGAGATTGTCAAGTGTCTTGGTATCCCGTTTTGTTTTGTTTTCTCCAGAAATATGTCTGGGCAGCACTATAGCACAGAGCTGTAATCTCTAAATTTTTACTAGAACACAAATTTTAGTATTTTTTTTTTAATTTGGTTTGGGTCCCCCCTTCCCCAAAGTGGTATTTTGTGCTCTTTCTTTGTTGAAATGTTCTTTGCTGAGGGTACAAGTGGTTCTCAACCTTTTAGTACAGTTCCTCATGTTGTGGTGATCCTCCAACCATAAAATTATTTCATTGCTACTTCATAACTGTAATTTTGCTATTGTTATGAACTGTAATATAAATATCTGATATGCACAATATGGTATGTGACCCCCAAAGGAAGGGATTGTGACCGTATGGGCTGAGAACTGCTGGTGTAGAGGCAGGCAGCCTCTGGAGTTGTTAACCAGACAACAGTAATTGTGCTACACAGCAGTGCAGGCATGTCTCCTGTTCTTCAGTGTCATCATTTAAACCAGGGTCCCAGAGTATAGACTCTTCATGTTCCTAGCTTATCTTCATAATTTTTAATAATGTTTCTTGTGGAAATCTCCCAATTCCCTCCATGAAGCTTAAGTTAAAAAAAAAAAAGTTTTTAATTAAAAATACAACATTGAACACTGTAACCCAGAATATCTTTATGAACTTTTGGTCCCTAGTAGTATGCTGATCTTACATTCCTGATTTTGACATAATTAAAGATTTATTTATATAATAGTTCAAAGGAATTCCTTTGCCAGAGGGCAGTCCCCAGCCATAATTAGATGATACCAAAATACCACACCTCCAAGTCTTAATATAGTCTGCTAAATTTATACAGTGCCACTACTTTATTGAATTTAGATATTGTATTTACTTAATCAGATCCTGATTTTGATTATTGAGATTGCAATTTGTTTAAAATCCCATGTTTCATGACAATGGAAGGGAACTGGTTGGAAAGAAGAGCATCATTGGGAGTAGGGAGGGCAAGGAAGGGTCATCGGAAGTAAATATGAAAATACACTATGTGTTTGTATGAAAATATCACAGTAAAACCCATTATTATGTATAATATATGCAAATTAAAACTAAAAAAGGCTCATGCAGTAATTTACTTTCATATTTACATTGAAATATAACTGTTTTGGTAACTAATTCCTTAAATTTTGGTTTAGGAATGAGATTAGTGGTCTGGAAACTAATTGTTACTTTCACATTTGTTAGTGCTGTCTTTTTGTGAGTGCCACTTTAAGAGAAATAGATTAAATAGCTGCCTTCAAAAAAAAACTTAATTCAGAATAAGTGAGAGTTTGCATTGGTTCATACTCATAGGAAAGATGGCAACAGGTGCCCTGGAATACCTGTCAGCCCAAGATGTCCCTTGCAGGTGGTGAGATAACTCCTCTTCTGTGAGCTAAGAGCTCCACTGTGTCCGGTTCATGAGAGATTCAGTGGTCAGTCAGATTGGTTTTTACCCTCAGAATAGCTTTTTAATCCCTGTACTACCTATGCAAGTCACTTTAAATCTTTGCCGTGGTTTTACCACTTTTAAAAGAGGAGATATCATCTGTCTTGGTATGCTTATTATTAGTAATCCTGAATCTTGCTTTCAGGCTTGATTTAGTTCCTTTGCTATAAAGGGGCAATTGTTTTATGGAAATTAGCCATCCCTGATAGGATTGTTCCATTGTTCAAATGTTTGTGTCCTCAAAATGCAGTGTGATTAAGGAGATGTGAAAGTATCTCCTTAAGTCACACATTTCAGCTTTCTCATTTAGCAGTTTTTCTGTAAGACACATTATTTAACCACTGTGTGTTTTTTGAGTGTAATGTGAAGTTAGAATAGCAGTAATGATTACATTGGGTTAGTATTTTTCAATGCATGTTTCCAGATACATTTTAGGAATCAATAAATGTTACTTTTTAATAATTATTGGTATTATATTAGTTATGACTTCAAAAAGAAGTAACTAAGATAATGCAATGTTCATTGTGTTCTGTGGTCCTGGCTTGGTGCTTTGGGAGGTTGCAGTCAGAGCATCAGCAGGGGCTGTGAGTCCAGTTGTTTTGAAGGTAATGGTTGCACACTTGGTATTTTTTGCAGACTATGTCTTCGGCAGTGGTGCAGTTGTATGCAGCTGATCGGAACTGTATGTGGTCAAAGAAGTGCAGTGGCGTTGCTTGTCTTGTTAAGGACAATCCTCAGAGATCTTATTTTTTAAGAATATTTGACATTAAGGTAAGTTTTGTTTTGACTTCCTTTTAATTTGTAGTTGGCTATCTGCCTTGATTATAATTTAGTCTAGATGTTCTGATTGTCTTATGTGTGTTTAAATTGATAAACTAGAGGAGTGAAATTTATTGTATATAGTTAAGGATGTTGGAACTGAGTGGGAACCCAGATAAGGATATTGTGACCCCCGTCTTGCCTATGACTTTGTTTTCTGTCCTTTAGTTGTCTGCTGTTAGACACGGTCTTGACATAAAAGTGAAAGAACAAATCCTGAAGCAAACAATTCATTAGTTTTACATAACTTTTATTACAGACCTTTACTGTAGTTGGTCTGTTTTATTACACTTCTTAGTATACTTCAAGTATAATTAAACATTACTGTAAGTATGTTTTATAAGGGAAAGCTGTACATAGGTTCTGGACATGAGTGAAATGTCTTAGAATGTGTACCTCCACTGATGTAGACTGCAGCAGTGCCCTGAAAGTAGCTTTATATTTCTTACCAACACCAAGAAGCACTGTCTCAAAATAGAATGCTATACAAATACACTAAGAAGAAATGCCCACTGTAGTGGTCATAATGTATTTAGAGCAGTTTCTTTCGTACTTTTTCTTTCATTTTTGAATAAATTATACTTTATCCACTTATCAAAGTTCATCAAAGAACTTCCAAAATATTTAATCTTCATTCTTCAAGGAGTATTCATTCACAAAGTAGGCCACCATGTCATACCTTAAAGCCCAGTGCACTCATATACTCCTGTGGGCCTCAATGAGATGTCCATGGTGTTCTTTTTCAGTGATGCGCTCATTGCCTGCTTTCTTCAGCAGCTTCTTCTCCTTAGCTTCAGGTTGGGCAGCTACTAAACCCAGCACTTTCCATCCAGAAACAGTGACATATGTACATGGGCAAAGCTCCTAAGTGCTAGCCAACCTGAGCTGTCAATTTTTCGTATTTTAAACTTGTTTTGTAGGTAGAGTCTTGGATTTCAGAATTGGGCAGTGTTTACATTTTTCTCACTATTTAATTCTGACTGAAGGTAGCCATTGCTTACTACTCATAATTAGCCAGCCATCTTTGGCATGAAGAATAAATATATTTCTTACACTGTGGCTATAGATATGGCAGTATTATGTGGATCTCTCATCTCTTGTTTAAACTTACTGTTGCACAGCCCGGGGAAGATATCTTTGATTATTCTGCATCTGTAAATTGAGGAAAAGAGCAAAAGATATTACTGCAGTGTTTGATAAAGCATAGCCCAAAACTTGGCTAATGGAGCTCCACAATGGTCATGGGTGCATCTCACTTGTTTGTGGTGGTGTTGGTAATCTAGTGAGCATAGTTATGCACTTGGCTATGTGGTGTACTTGGAAATGCTTGCCCTATTGAATGAAACCTCTTACATACAGATTTCACTAAACTGTATGATACTTTGTTATCTATGGTATATGTATATGGAATATATATGTCCCTAAACATTTTTGTGTATAGAAACAATTCCTTTAATGAGTTGTCTGTTTTTAGTCCTAGAGGTATTTTTTAGTAAATTTTAACTTTTCCTCTTTTTCCAGGATGGGAAATTACTGTGGGAACAAGAGCTATACAATAACTTTGTATATAATAGTCCTAGAGGATATTTTCATACCTTTGCTGGAGATGTAAGTCCTATTTTCTTTTTGTCTTGATAATTACTGTACAGACTGCTGTCTTAGTTACTTTTCTCTTGCTGTGAAGAGAAACCATGACCAAGGCAACTTGTAGAGGAGAGAGTTTATTTGGAGCTTACAGTTTCAGAGGTTGAGTCCATGACCATCACAGCAGTGATCCCAGCAGCAGGCAGGCAGGCATGGCTCTGGAGCAGTATCTGACCCACAGGCAAGAGACAGAGAGAACAAGCTGGGAATGGCACAAGTCTTTTGAAACCTCAAAGCCTACTCCCAGTATCACAGCCTGTTCAACTAGGCTACACTTCCTTCATCCTTCCCAAACAGTTCTACCGACTGGGCACCAAGCACTTAAACCTATGAGCTTATGGGGCCATTTTTATTCATACCACCACTGAAAAAGTTGCCCTTTTTCAGTCTACATATTTATAAAGCTCTATTGAAATCAAACGTAATGATTTTTTTCTGAAGACAAAGTATTCAGTTTCTGCCATGTAAGGAGGCTTTTGTAATAGTCTTAAAGCCCTTCTAATAGTCTAGAAGCCCTTCTCTGGACTTTTTTGCTTAAAAGTTACTTAAATCATAAAGTGATTTTTTTTTTTAAATTGTCAGAAAGCAAAACTTTCTTCTTTGAAGTGTGCTTCTGTGGGTTGCCATTACTGTTGTTACATAAAGCTAAATTCATGCACTTTGTTCTTTTTGATGGAAATATTTCAGACTTGTCAAGTTGCTCTTAATTTTGCCAATGAAGAAGAAGCAAAAAAGTTCCGAAAAGCAGTTACAGACCTGTTGGGCCGACGACAGCGGAAGTCTGGTAAACATTCCTTGCTTTTCATTTTCCTTTCTGTATATAAAATGAGCCAGCAAGCAGGTTACCAAACAGATGTGAATCATTGGCTGTTACTATATATCTGTAGAAATCCGTTCATTCATATGCATACCGTCTGTGGCTAGTTTTTGTCACAGCACAGTTAGGGTGTTGTGACAGAGTCCATGTAATTATCAAAGGCTGAAATATTTACTGTCTAGCCCTCTCTGCAACAAAGTTCCATGATACCTCAAAAGAAATATTTTTACTCTAATAACCTTTTTTGCTGATGAAATTCCATGTTCACTGACTCAAATTTGCATTATTAATGCTATTTTTAAGCAAATTTAAGTACTTTATGTGTGGTGAGCAAATGCTTTTAAGATGCTTAAGAACAAATTATCAGAATTGCAGACTAAGTCCACGAATGCTGTACACATTAATTTAATGCATAAGACAACTCTTAACATATATATACCAATTAGGAAGTGATTCAGGGTACTGTAGAAGCTTTAATTAGCATAGAGCTATCGTTTGACAGCTGTGCCCAGCCTTACTGGAGTGAATAAAGGCTGATTAGAAAAGGTGAGCCTCCCTAAAACTATCCTGCTAAGCTTATCAGTCTTAGGGGTCTCACAGGAGTGACAGCTGAGCAGATCGCTTAAATATAGCCACTCTGAACATCTTTGTGTACTTCTAAGGGTACATGTTACCCTAGATTGAAGATAAGTGTGTTTCCCAATAGACAGAGGAAGGCACTGGATCTGAAATAGCAGTAGAAAAGAAAACACTATTTTATGTATTTTTATTGTTCTTTAATGAGTTACAAGAAGGAAGACACTCATTTGGTATAAGGAGAGAACTCCCCCAAGTTGTCCTTTAATTTCCACACATGGTCTCAGTCTCTCTCTCTCTCTCTCTCTCTCTCTGTCACACACAAACACACAATTTAAAAAAAATCTGTTGAGATAAAGTAAACCAAGCTGTTGCTTCGCTATATCTTCTATTTATGATGAATAAATAGGATAATCAGGGCCCTGTAATTGTACAGTCAAGAGCAGCTTACATGTCTCTGGTTCAGAAAGTATTTAGTGTTCTGATACTGAAACCTAACCTTTAGGCATTATGGCTCAGTGTCTTTTTTCTGTTTTTTTTTTGTTTGTTTGTTTGTTTTCCACACAAACAT
This sequence comes from Peromyscus aztecus, assembly GCA_902168405.1. Taxonomy (NCBI): domain Eukaryota; kingdom Metazoa; phylum Chordata; class Mammalia; order Rodentia; family Cricetidae; genus Peromyscus; species Peromyscus aztecus. The sequence continues at coordinate 19,041 of CABHPQ010134383.1, forward strand.
CCCCTTCGTGTGGTGTGTGTGTGTGTGTGTGTGTGTGTGTGGCTGCATATTTGTTCCCAGATGTACCTGGTGTGTAGAGGCATGAAAATGGTGTCTTGTGACTTTGGGTGTCTTTTTTGTTTGTTTTGGTTTTTCAAGACAGGGTTTCTCTGTTTAGTCCTTGCTGTCCTGAAACTCACTTTGTAGACCAAGCTGGCCTCGAACTTAGAGATCCGCCTGCCTCTGCCTCCCAAGTGTTGGGATTAAAGGCTTTCTTGATCCTTTCTACTTTAGGAGTAAGGGTCTCTTTCTGAACCCAGAGCTGCTCAGTTCTGGCTAGTCCAGCTAACCAGTTTAATTCTGGGGTTCCCCTGTCTCTGCCTCCTGAATGTTGGGTTTATAAGCCACACCTGCAAAGCTTTTTTTATAAATTCTGGAATCCTAACTCCAGACTTGGAATCCTAACCTCACACTTGCTGGGCAAGCATGTTATCCAGAGTTCGATCTCTGTGGGCCTTTGGTGTCATTTTTAGTGAGATATTGTGGTGGTCATCTAGTGTACTTTTGGGAAAACCTTTAGTCAGAACAAGTGACATTTTTGAAGTGAAAAAGAATGCAAAACACTTGTTAAAAATAATTTATTTTAAGTAGGTAGGCAAGTTCACGATGCCTTTTACCTAGTATAGGATATTCTCCTGCATATAGTGGACTATCTAAACTTTTAGGTAAAATGTTTCAGTTGCACGGAGAACATGACGTTAAGGACGTAGCTGAGTTGGTCACTGTTGGCTGGCTCTTCATGCTAAGTCAAACCCTGTCTCCCTTTTTACCTCAGTCACATGGGTCTAGCTAGTAACAATAGATTGATCTGTTTTCTTTCTCTCACTATATACCATTTGTAGCCCTTGATCACATACTCTCTAAGGTTTTTTTCTGTAGTCTTATTGGTTCCAAGTTTTTGAGGTAGTGATACAGTGTATAGATTAAATGGTCCTGAGTACTGTGCATGCAGTTCACTAGGTTATATGTCTTTTTCAGTATGTATTAGGATTTGAACATAGTACTCCACATTGTAGTATGAATATTCCTATGATACTAAAGTATCCCAAACTCCAGACACACTGTTCTGTTAATATTTTTAGCAAGCGTCTCACGTGAACCTCAGGTTTTGTCTCTTCAGCCAAACTTTTCTGCTTTTTTTCACTGAAATGACTTCTAACCAAGGATATATTTCTTCAGGAATTGCTCTTAAAACTTACATTTTGAGGCTGGGCAGTGGTGGCGCACACCCTTTATCCCAGCACTCGGGAGGCAAGGGCAGGCGGATCCATGTGAGTTCAAGGCCAGCCTGGGCTACAGAGTGAGTTCCAGGAAAGGCTCCAAAGCTACACAGAGAAACTCTGTCTCAAACAAACAAACAAACAAACAGACAAACAAACAAAAACACTTACATTTTGAACCTTTTATTTCTCTCAATATATTTTAAGTGGTCACCACTGTGAATACAGAGATTAATATCATTTTGAAAACTAAAGATCGACAACATAGAAATTGCTTTCTTTAAATGATCAAATTGTTACTTCATCTGATCACAAGATGGAATGTTATATCTGTGGTTCCCATTGGTAGGATTTTTAATTTGTCCGCCAATTGAATTTTATTGATCGAGTTTGTTATTATTTACAAGCTAATTATTTTACTACATTAGTCATTAATGTTTCTTTCACAGTTTCAGACAAGTTTATATTAGAAAAATATGTAGAAACTATATTTGTTTAAAATTCTTTAAACACAGCGAGTCATGGTGGTGCATGCCCGTAACCTCAGCACTTGGGATGCAGATGCAGGGGAATTGTCCGTTAAATTGTTGCCAGCCTGACCTACATAGCAATTTCTAGGTCAGCCAGTGCTACCTAGCAAGACCCTGCCTCCAACAAAAAAACAAAAAGTTGTTAAAAGTGCTTTTTTCGGGGTTGGGGGGGAGGTGTGTCCGGGGTCCTCTGTCTTCCCCATTGTTTTACAGTTTCGTTTGTATACCTCTCAAATGCCCCTTAATTTTAGTAGTCTTTCCCCACATTCCCTCCCGCTGCCTCCTCTCCTCTTCCCACTTGATCCTCCCAGAAACTCATATAAATATGTCTTATAGTTCCCTTTCCCAATGAGACCTCTCTGTTCCCTCTTATCCCTTACTCTATACCTACCCTGTGTGGTTCTGTGTATCGGTTGTAGCTTGGTTATCATTGACTTAACAGTTAACATCCACATATCACTAGTTTCCCAGTGTTGCTGTCTATTTCTTCTTCTGCTATCTTCTCCTACAGTACTGAGACTATACTTTAAATGTAGATTTTATCATGCCACTTATCCTACCACCTGAGAGCTATCTGTCGTGTGCTGAGTAAACTCCAGTTCACGCCTTCCGCTGTGGGTCTCACCCTGGTGAATCCATCCCTGACCTGTTTGTTGATTGACTTCTCTGCTCTCCAGTCTTGTGTCATGTCATTCCCTCACACTATAATCTTAAGAAGTTTTTCTTCTCATTGGATATCTGCATAATTATCTGATCTTCAGAAAGATTCCTTAGCCATCACCTCAAGAGTAAAAATTTATATGAAGTATGTTATCAAGGTTTTACTTTTATTAGGTGTATATTTGTGTCTGTTTTGATGTATTTTATGTGTCTAATAAATGTTCTGATTTTTTTTTAACAGAAAAAAGACGAGACGCTCCAAATGGTAAGCTTTTGATGATTATTGACGTAAAAAGTTTTCAAATTAAAGGTTAATTATTATAGAAATGTGTGCCATGGGTTAATGCTTAATAGTTATGATCAAATACCATAGTTTATTCTTACTTTCAATTATGGAATGATAGGCAAAATGTAGAAATTTACTGTTCCTAATTTGTTTCCTAACATAAAGCAAAAGTACAGTGTGAAGGTGGGTATTACTCCATTCTGTACTCCCAAGTTGGTTTTTTAGGAAGTTCATGTGCTTAAGTCTTTCCTAAAGGTATTGCATTTTCTTTGGTATATAACATATAATGTTTAATATTTGTCATGTGCTAGGTGACACACTTGGTGTAAGTATGTTTAGTACTAACTGTTATGCACACCCTCTAGAGTTTAGTAGTGAACTCTTAAATGTCATGAGTAATTATTATTCTTTTTCCCTCCTCCTTGTCCTCCTCACCCTCCATGTTCTTTTCTCTGGAGAGAGGCTCTCTTACTTTGTTCACATGTGGATGTGAACCTTAAAAGTAAAATCCTATTGCTCTAAGAACCTTAGTTATAAGAGGAGACCTAGCTGCTGATTTTTAAATGCATTCCAAATCCTCCCTTCAGATCTTAGAAAATTATTCAGGAAAATTTGCATAATACCAAGTTCTTAATATAGGATGACCATTGATAATTATTAAGGTTTGTGTCTTTTACACAGATAGATTGCCTTTTAATTTTATTTTCTAGATACAAAACCTGAATCAAAGATAGATGTATTAAATTTCATTATTTAACCTTTTGATTTTTTAATAGGTAATTTCCTTCGATATTGTTTACTCTGTACCAAAATTTGACATAGTTTGCCTTTTGAATGGAAATATTACTTATAATAATTTACAGGAATGCTGTGGGATATAAAAGATAATCAAAATGCTTAACATAATGGCTGATAAATGTTAATTATCATAAAGATAATGACAATAATAGCAGGTCCAGTTAATTATCATTTACCACCTGCCATGCATTGTTCAATAGTCTTCTGAAGTGTAGCCCCTTTTTACTACCATGTAATAGATAAAGAATAGGAATGTATAAGTCATTTGCTCCGGATCATGGCGCAGTCAAGATTGGGGGCAGACTTCTTCTTCAAGTGACCTGACCCAAGAGTTGCCCTTAGTCATTGTTATGTTAAGATGACTTTGAAAGAGAAACCCAGGCCTATAAGAGTAAATAACACATCTCAAGATAGGAAGCTGGTATGTGGCCGAGACAAAAGGAACAGCTGAATCAGGGTTGTTCATCTATGAACCTTTAATGGAGTTTAGAAGGTTTTCCTGATACGTGCCAGTATTTTAGTGTTTGGGGTGTTTATTATGTTGTGTTTGGTGAACATATATTGAGTACGAGTTGTAAAGGCCTTCTGGGTGTACCATCTAATTTTTGAGAAAATAACTTGAAATATTAAATAATAGATGTATGAATTATATTTAAAATTTTGGAAATATTTATTTTGATATGCACAGCATGTATTTGTGAACAAACACTTGCTAAGAATAGATACCATTTTAATATTCCTATTGAGTTGCTCACAATTGTCTTTCTTGAATTGCTCTTAAGTTTTGTTTGTTTGTTTGTCTAGCGTGGGTTGTTGGGTGGGTGGTGGTTTTTACTTTTTGGTTTGGTTTTGTTTGGTTGGTTTTGCTTTTTTTGGGGGGGGGGGGTGGGGCAAGAGTCTCCGCACAGCCTTGACTTCCTGGAACTCAGTGTGTTGACTTCACAGAAATCCTCCTGCTTCTGCCTTCCAGTGCTGGGAATAAAGGCTGCTCTTGATAATCCTTAGTTTTATACTTTCAGTCTTTTGGTGTAATAGTCCTAACTTGTTTTCATTAAATAAATGGGGAATTTTTTTTTAATAGTATTGTTAAAGGGGGAAATTATGCATCCACTATTGGCATTATATTAATACTTTTCAGTTTATAAAAACATATGTACCTATATATCACATATATAGTAGTGAGTGATGAGGTGTATCATGAGAATTTTAATAATTTTTTGGCCTTGTCAGTCCAGCCAGTTTTGCTCTCTCCACTGTGGGGAGAGCAGTGGTTTTGATCAGTTATAGCTTGACTGTATTTTGATGTGTCACCACTAGGTGGCAGTGGATGCCTTAACCATGGTTTGCACTGTCTGCTGGCACTCTTTTTTTTTTTTTTTTTTTGGTTTCTCGAGACAGGGTTTCTCTGTGTAGCTTTGTGCCTTTCCTGGAACTCACTTGGTAGCCCAGGCTGGCCTCGAACTCACAGAGATCCACCTGCCTCTGCCTCCCGAGTGCTGGGATTAAAGGTGTGCGCCACCACCACCCCGCCTGCTGGCACTCTTATGTCCTCATGTATTAGCTTATCAGACCTTTTCAAATTCTAACTATTAAAAAGACACTTTATATAGAAGGTACATGTATTCCTAAAATGTAATTTGCTTATCTATCTCAGTAGGGCTCTGTCACCTGTTTCTGAGCTATCTTACCTTAGTATGATTCTTTTCCACTATAATTAAAAGGAAACTTGAAGGGCTTTAGATTTTAATTTGAAATTAATATTAAAATGAAATGAAATATCTGTTGTTCATAAGAATGCTTAAAACCCTTTTCTTGTGACAGTTGTTGTGCGTTAGGAAGGGGTGGCTTATATCTTCCTCTCTTCTTTACTCATTTGCTTTTGTTTTCCTGTGTGTTTGTTGTTATTGTTCATGTAGAACACTCTGGTCTTAAACTCAAGATGTAGCCAGGTTTGGCCTTCCTGGCCTCCTGTTCATTCTTAAGGTTCTTCAGAAATACATTAGTTGCTCTTCCTAATAAGATATAAACCAGGCTTTCAGAAAACTTTAATAATTCCAATACAGTTGAAATTTCAACATAATTGAAGAATTGCAGTCAAGTTGATATTAAATGATCATTTGCTGTATATCAGCCTATAATTCAGCAGTTCTCAACCTGTGGGTTGTGATCCCTTTGACAAACCTGTCTACAAATATATTTACATTATGATTCATAACAGTAGCAAAATTGTAGTTAAGAAGTAGCAACAAAAATAATTTTATGGTTTGGATCACTAAAACATGAGGAACTATATTAAAGGGTCACAGCATTAGGAAGGTTGAAAACCACTGCTATAATTTATTAGGATTTCTATTTGATGTTTTATAATTCTGTTGGGGATTCCCAAGAAAACTTCCATGGTTAGGGACTCACTTGAACTCATAAGATTAAATATGTAGTTGTTCTTACTGGAAATATCCAGTGTAGTGAAGAGATAGCAAGCAAATTAAGCACAGAAAGCTATATGGGATGAATTCTGTAGACCACCTTCTGGAGCCACAGACAATGGGCTGCATCTTCCAGTAGCAAATTGACGAAGTGTGTGCAGTGTTATCTAAAGGAAAGGCTCATTAGAAAAGCTCATTGGAGATTCATTACCTAGTGCTTTCACATAGCGTTTTGCCACAATTCCAGACCCTTCCTACATGAAGAAAGCAATAGAAGTATAATTGTTGGCACAAAGTTGGGGCACAGTGAGCCCACCTTCTCAGGGAATGCTGAAAGCCCTTTCAAAGTTTATGTCCCCACTTGGCAGTTAAGATGCCGCCTGTCTGTTGTAGTTACTACATTTCTGTTGCTGTGATAAAACTCCATGACCCAGGCAACTTATAAAAGGTGTTTAATTTAGGGTTATAACTGTAGAGGGAGAGTTAGAGACCATGCCTATCATGGTGGGGAACATGGCAGCAAGTAAACCAGCATGGTGCTGGAGCAGTAGCTGAGAGCTTACATCTTGATCCAAAAGCAAGAGGCAAAGAGAGAGCTATCTGAGAACACCATGGGCTTTTGAAACCTCAAAGTCTTCCTCTAGAGACACTCACCCTCCAAGGCCATACCTCCTAATCCAACTGGAGACCTAAGTATTCAAACACAGGAGCCTGTGGGGCCATTTTCATTGAAACCAATACACAAATCTCAAGCTTTGTGAGATTTCTTACCTATAGGCAGCAGTGATATTTTGATACATTTTAAAAATTGTTAGCGGAATGATTGCCAAGAAACTTGTTCTGAGAGAGAGTTTTGTCAGAATTGTGTGTTTAAAATGGGATGTTGAAAGAACCTGTGTTGACTTTAAGTTCAGGGATGCAAAGACTTTTTAAATTGAATCTGTTGCATTGAGACTTTTTTTTTTAAGAGTATCTTTTATTATATACAAGTTGTGGAATAGATCATTTAGTGTTGCTCCTAAAGATGTTAATGACAGATATCTCTGAAGGTCCCTGGGTACTTTTACCATTAGATCTTTGAAGGAGTTCTGAGAGTTAGAATTTTTTCCACTGTAATTATTTGAGCTTTGTGCATCTTATAGACAACCTACATATGTACTAATGGGAGGATATTA
>CABHPQ010134394.1:0-37421 GCA_902168405.1 Peromyscus aztecus
TTTTTTTTTTTTTTTAAAGATTGATTGATTGATTGGTTGGTTGGTTGATTGATATACTATGCATACAGTATCCTGCTGGCCTGTATACCTGCAGGCCAGAAGAGGGCACCAGATCTCTTTATAGATGGTTATGAGCCAACATGTGGTTGCTGGGAATTGAACTCAGGACCTCTGGAAGAGCAGCTAGTGTTCTCAACCTCTGAGCCATCTCTCCAGTCCCCAAGTTGTTAGATCTAAAGTAAATTGTTTCTCTCATTGGATATAGATACCATCAGCAGAAATGAATGAATAATAATTTCAATGGAAACGAGTGTGGGAAACAAATGGTAAAGCAACAAGATTCACAGTGGGATATGGTAGTCAACATACCTCACAGGCAGTTGCCACATTGATGGCTAAGTGAATTTTTAGTAAGGATTTTCATCAGAATCACTTGGAATCCATGGAAGTTAGTAAAGAAGTTTAAACAGTATTCACAGAAAGCAGACCTAGTCCTGTGTGCACTCTGTGTGTACTTGGACACTTACACAGGTCTCCTCAGGCACCTCAGCAGAACCACTTGTCTGTAGCTCTCACTTGCCACTCAGCTGCCCGGATGGAATGCATTTGTATTGCTATAAGAACTGATTTCAAAACGTTTTTACAATCTATACAAAATAAAAATTATAACTAACTGATCTAATATTTTTCTATCTGACAGAAAACTATCAGTTTCAGGGAAGCTTTTCATAAATTTAAAGCAGAATGATAGAGACATTTTCCAGTTGAAATTTACTGTTACAGAAGGTATTTCAAAGAATCTACTTCAGGATCACCTCAGGTGCCTCAAAAAGATCCAGTGATCTGGCCTTCTATAATTGTGTTTGCATATGATCATTTGTTTACCATTAGTGGTTACCCCTCTCCAGGGTGTGTGAGTGTGTGTGCCCATCTGCCTGCCCGTATGTATGTATGTATGTATGTATGTATGTATGTATGTATGTCTGCACAATTTGTGTGGAGGATGGAGCACACATGCCACCATACATGCGTAGAGATCAGAGGACAATTTTGTGGAGTCCTTTCTCTCTCCTTCCACCTTAACTTGGAATCCAAGGATCAATTACAGGTCTTTAGGTTCTCATAGCAAGGACTTTTACCCACAGAGCTGTCTTGTTGGCCCATCCACTGTTTTTAAATATCTAACTTGCCAACACTCTCCTAGAACTCACCTCTTTTGTACATGTGTTTTACTGTTTGTAATTGGTAGTTTGGAAGGCCAGCATCTTCCCACTTACCCCACCCCCAGGCTGTCCTTTCTGCCTTGTGGACTCCTACAGATGACCTAACTGGCCTTTCCCCTGCCTCTCACTTCTTAGCAGGATCTTGTTACTGTGAGAGATAGCAGGTTCTACTGTGTGCCCCGTGACACACACACACACACACACACACACACACACACACACACACACACAGATTCTATCCTTGTTGGAGTGTGGTCACCTCTTCCTGCTTCTAGTTCATTTCTTCTCATCTTGTGCTATGATTCTTAAGTCCCTCAGATTGGCTGAGAAAAGCTGAGTGTCCTGTGCTTCAGCACATCTCTCCCAGCAGAAGTCAACATGGCATTTCTTCCATGATATTGAATGTTTCCATTTTACAAAATACTATATAATCCAGTTGATTTTGAAATTGTATTGTGATCAGATTCACTTCACATGTGTAACAAAGATGTTATGAGTAATTTTGGTGATCCAAAAATATATGAAGCAAAGCCCAATAGTTTCCTTAGATATAGAAAACATTGTATTAGACATAAAAATTATTACCATTAAAATTAATGGGGCATCTTACTCATTAACACCTTAACCATGTGTTTATGTTTGAAATGCTGAAAGGACCCTATAATGCATCATTTTTAGATTTTCTTTTAACTTAATATTACTTTTTAGGAGTCTTTCCATCTTAGTACTTTATTCGGTTTAATGGAGATGGCGTTTGTTTGTTTGTTAACAAATGTAGAAAATCAGGTGTTGCACACAGCAGGCCTTCTCAGTTTGGGAAGATGTTCAGAATCCTGTGCAATAGCCAGAGCTTTTCCCCTGCACCCACCTCCAAGACCTGTTAGCTCTGGACCAAAGCCCAGCTTCTCAGTGGGAGACATTATTCTGCAGAACTCTCTGGCACTGCTAGGGAAGAGCTGGCCTTTCCAGGGTGTATTCAGGATGAACAAAAGCAGCCCTTCGACTGACCTGTGAGACCTGTTGCTGTGTTCTGAAGTCAAGCCTTCCGGCTGGGCGATAGCTCTCCTTCCTTGCACTCCTAGCAGTACTGTTCATTTTCTGCTTCTGATATCCGAAGCTCCTAGTCTTCTTAGATTTCAGCCTGTTTTCCTTTAGTTTTTAATTTGTCTTCCCTTTGTTTCTAGAGACATTAGTCACCATCCTGTGCACATAAACATTTATATATCTCCATTTATGTACCATTTATTCATTCTTTATCCTGCTGGAGATTTTTATATTTTAAAACTTAATGAAAAGTACTCCTTTTATAATCTTTAATAGTCACCTGTTTATGTATGTTTTATATATGTAATGTATATTTTATATCTGTTATTTATAGTTACATGGCAACTTAACTCTTAGGGGGAACATTTCTTAGGTATTTTGGTAGCATGTGAATTTTCAATTTCTTTCAGGAAAACTCCAGTCAAGATTATATAAGTATTTTCTGTTCTCCTCTCTATAATTTCTTTTTCTGCTTTAAAGTTTTACAGCCCAAACAGCTTTTATTTTGAAGTGGTTAGGACAAAAAGATTCATGTACATGGCATGTCCTTGTGTTCATAGTGACTTGAGTATCTAGGTAAAAGGATGGCTTGAACTTAGGAACTTAAGGTGAGCCAGGGCAGCAGAGGGGAGTCGTTACTTCAGAAAAAAGTTTATCAATACAAAACCAAAATAAAACAGGAGTGGGAAGAAAGGAGGAAGACAACCAAGCCCCCCCCCCCCCACCATGTGACCTGCTTGTTGCCAGATCCCCGTTATCCTGGAGCCTGTTGTGTGTGTCTTCCTTTATGCCCTGTTCTCTCCCTGTGGCACTTGGCTTAGCACTCCGAGTACCATTCATATGCTGAACACACGACAACAAGTTTCATATAGACATGGGAGTCTGAATTTTTTTAAGATGTATTTATTGATTGTTTGTTTATTTATGGTTTATTTATGGTTTGCCTGCATGCATGACTGGGTACCTTGCTCGTGCAGTGCCTGCAGAGGTCATAAAAGGGCCCCAGATTCTCTAGAACTGGATTTACGGACAGTTATAAGCCACCATACTGGAGCTGGAACCGAGTCTGGGTCCTCTCCAAGAGCAGCCAGTGACCTTAAGCACTGAGCCATCTCTCCAAACCCCAAGAATTTCTTTATTCTTCCTGATTTAATCAGCTTTAAATTTAAGCAGCACAGGTGATCGATCAATAGCCTCAGCTCATTCTCTTCTTTTCCGTGGGTCCTCAGTGAGAACGAAAGTGGTTAAAGGAGTGTGTGTGGCTCTCAAGCTGTCTTACCCAGATTGTGAGACAGACCAAACCGCAGAGCACACAGGGAGGCTCACTTCCCCTGCGACTGTTGGAGGCTTTGGACTCTCCTCTGCCGGAGATTTTGTTGTCTTCCTTGGGCTAGTGGCTTACCCAGGGAACTTATGACTAGGTAACACTAACTTGAAAATAGGATGGCCTTTTCTGTTGATATAAAGGTTTTCTTGGAATTACTCTATTCATTTGAATTTTTATTACAAAGATTCTGTAAAACCTGCTTTCTAGACACATAAATAAGGGTTTACTGTTTAGTGTGATATAATTATTTTAGGACTTAATGATAGTAATTATTTTCATGAATATATGAGTTTAAAATCTTTTGATCAGTCTGAAAATATATGTGTTCTTGCCTAATAAACTTTGCAGGTATGATAGATACCTCATGTGTGGTCAATATCAGTTATGACTGTTGGAGTGAGTCTGTTTTTATTCAAATAAATTAAAATCACTTTTTATATACAGTAAAACAGTTGCTGATAATTATCCAGGTATTTGTGGCACATTTTGTCTAATAACAAAACTAGCTGTAGTACCAGTAAGAAAAAAATGAGTGTTTTTCTTATTGTCCCTTCATGTTTAGATTGTTTACGTTAATCATTAAGACAGCCTTATGAGATAGTGTGCACATAAAGTACTACTCTGTGATCGGAGAGTTTGGAAGCAAATTACTCAACAAAAGTAAACGTACTTTGGGGCTGGAGAGATGGTTTAGGGGCTAAGAGCATCTTACTGCTTTTTCAGGGACCAGTTCCGTTTCCACCATCCATACCAAGTGGCTTATAGCCACCTGTAACTCAAGCTTCAGAGGACCTAACACCCTTTTCTGGGCTATGGAGGCATCTGCACTCACAGACCTCTACTCCAATGCATATATACATAATTAAAAATAAAATAAATATTTTAAATAAACATTTTGAAAGTAAAACTTTCAGAAACTTTTATTGCAGTATACATTGTGAGTTTCCATGGGTAGAAAGCAGTGTGTAGTGTTGCCCTAAATTGAACAAGGAGCCTCACTACCTCTCTACTTTTGTGTTCATAGTACTTCATAACATCTCTTGGCATCTTGAGAACAGGACTTTTTGAAGAGAGCTTTATAAGCCTTCATGCAGATCTTATATATTATTTCCAATATATTTTGTTATATTTATGGTTTTTGTTTTGGCAAAATTTTGCAGTATTTGTGTGATGAAATCTATATTTGACTTTATGATCCCAGCCTTCATTATATCCTACATACACTTTATGTCTGAATAAAAGGCACAGTTTTTTCTCTTAAGCAATAATTAATAAAAAAGCAGATACTGTATACAGTAATATTGGATTTTGTGCTAGTATGCTATGGAAAAAGAAGTGTGAAAAGTAGAGTCATTGATTGTTATGTGGCATTCCTATTATGCTATACAACAAATGAAGATGTGACATCATTGTACCTGTGTGGTCGCAGATGTAATGCCTGATTATAATATCACCTTGGGATTCAATGTGTTGACTCTCAAACTGAAGGAGAGACGGGAATAACATACTCTCAAAGATAGAATAATATCTATCCTTTGGTTATAAAATGTGTGTGTGATTATTTTATAAACATAATTTGGGCAAGCAATATTCCAAAGAAATATGTCTTTTAAAATAATAATTTTAAATACATACATATATATGCATATATATACACACATGCTAACAAATGCATATTCTACGTGGACGTATGCTTCCTTATATTTCATATATTTGTGAAGACTGTTTCTACTCCAAACCCTCCTCTGTTTTGAATTTTTCTTTAGGGTGATTTAGGTCAATTTCACACTAGGTCATCATATATTTATGTTCATTCTTTAGATATTTAGTACCTATATTCATGTAAATCACTTCTAACTACTTCTACAATTTTTGAAGCTATATAATGCTATCTATCTGGAATTCATTGTGATTTGGTTTGTCAGAAAGTATTTTAACCCATGACTGTGCATAGAATAAGTCCTGTTTGCCTTCTGAAATTAGTTGTCACTTCTAAGCCATTCCTCTTAATTTGATGATGATTTCATAAGTATAATTTTCAAAAGTACATCATTTCACTTATTTTTTTCTTGGTATTAGCTATAAATTTAGGATCCTCCATCTTTTAATTATAAATAGCACATCAGTATTCTCTCCTGTAATAGATTTAGCTGTGAGGAGGTTTCTCATGTCTCTTGGATCCCTATATCTACCTCCAGTCCACTTTTCAGACTATCACTGTTTAGTATTTATGGACTTTTTCTAAGCACCAGTGTGCATTTATACTGTATGCATACAGAAAGATTTGTACAACATCTCTTTGAGGTAATTGATTTTCTTTGTTTGTGTATATATGAGTGTGTCTACATTTAAGCACACCTCTAATTGCTTTTAGTACATGTTTGTTGCATGAAAAACTCTTCATAGGGAAACACTCACACACATCTACTCACCCAGAAAGGAAAGCTGTGGCAGACCAAAGTAACAATTGCACCAAAGTCCAACTTGGTAAACCAGTGACTTTTTATTGTGGTTGCTATGAAGGGTGTCAGTGAAGGGTTACTTACCGGAGCAAGGGTGACTCAGAAGCAGCTGTGTCACTAAGAAGTGCACCACAACATAATTGAAAACTCACAAAAGCTCCATCCCTGGATCCTTCTATACAACATGCAGGCAGCTCCACAAATTCTAGAAATCTCTCATCACTTTTGCTGGTCAAATTCTCCTTCCTATAGTTGTTTTCTGTTTCCATAGTCCTTGGGAGAAGTCTTCTCGGGTCTTTCTGTTTTCAGCTTTCCTAGACATGTGAAGTTTGAGTGAGCAAGCCATGAGGAGAAAGCCAGAAAGCAGCTTTCCTCTGTGGCCTCTGCTCCAGTTCCTGCTTGCAGGCCCCTGCAGGCATAAGTGTTCCTGTCCTGGCAGCCATTTCCCAAATAATATTACTTATAAATGCTTGGCTAATAGCTCAGGCTTGTTACTAGCTAACTCTTACATTTAAATTAACTCATATGTTTTTTATCTATGCCTACTATGTGGCTTAGTACCTTTTCCCAGTACTGTATACTCATCTCACTTCTCCCTGCATCTGTTGGCAACTCCTGTGACTCCGCCCCTCTTCATCCCAGCATTCTGTCTGTCTCAGACTGTCTTGCCCAATCTTTTCCTGCTCAGCTATTGGCCAGTCCACTTTATATTAACAATGAGAGCAGTACATATTTACAGTGTACAGAAGGATTATTCCACAGCAGCCCCCTGTCCTGACTTCCTTCACCAGTGGACTGATCTGCAAGTGTAAGAAAAATAAACTCTTTCCCAATTTGTTTTTGCTCTTGGTGTTTTGTTACAGCAATAGACACCCTGTGACAGAAAATGGTAATGTCATGAGGTATTGGTGTGACAAACCTGAGCATGTGTTTGGGGGGCAGGGCGGTATTATGGAAAGACTTTGGAACTTTTTGCTAGAAAAGCCATTGAATGTGCAGAGTTTAATGAGCTGTTGTGGGAACTTAGATGATAATGCTGATGGTAGTGAAGACAATGGAGTACTGACTTGTGATGTTTTAAAGGGAAGTTTATAAGTCCCATAAAGACTGTATCAAGACCACGCCATATTTTGAATTAAGAATTTGTGGGGCTGAAGAATTGACTGTGATTAGCAGGAAGTAAGCACTGCAAAAGTCAAACCTTGCTTTCCTGGGCATTGATGCTGATTGACTGGGACTAAAGAATCATCTGTGGTTAAGAATCAATCAACATCACTGAGGTGAAATTTTCTGGAAAGTATTTCCTCAGTGTCAGCACACAGAAACTGTGGTCATGAGGGCCTCAAGGCTGTACTTGGTAATAGTAAGAGTCAACTTGAAGGCGTGAAGCGGTTGTGAAGAGCAGCTGGGGCTTGGTACTTTGAGAGGCCATTGGTGAAGATGTATCCTCAGTTGCTGTAGAAGCCCCAAGATTGATGTTTAGTACCTTGTGGCGGGGCCAGTGTCCCTGAAGACAGTTCAGGAGAGGCATTGGTGAAGATACAGCCCAGTTGCAGCAGAGACCCAAAGACTTTGGAGATGTCAATACTACCTGATACCAACCAAGGGCAGCAGCACCTGTGGAGTGGAGCCAGCCTGAGCCTAACAGACAGACTGTGTGTGTTGTGAACAGCAGAGGCAGAGACGTTGGACTGTCAGGCCCCTTGGAACCTATAAAATCATGAGTTCAACCCTGACATTGGACACAGAGATATTTATCCTGTTAAACTGTGCTTTGCATTGATTTGATTGTGACTGTGTCCCAGTTCTTCTTTATGAAGTAAGAAGGTACTTAACTTGGGTTTTTGATTTTTACACGAGTCCACAAGTGAACCACTTTGATTTTAGAGTCTTTGGAAATTCAAGAAGACTGGATATTTTAGAGAGAGGTTGGCTGCTTTAGAAAGGCTTTGAACTTTGAGAGAGACTTTGCATGTCTTAAAGAGACTGAGCTTTTAAAATATTTTACTTTTTAAAGACTGGTGGGCTTTTAAAGATATACTATGTTTTATGTTGTGGTGTTAAGATTAACATCACATCTTGGGGATAAGCAAAAAAAGAAAGGTTATGCTTAATAGTACTGTATTAGTGTATAGCAGACAAAGATTAATTGTCCTGGTGTTTTTGTTCATTTGTTGGTTCTTTTTTGCCACCTTGATAAAAGCTACAGTTATTTGAGGAAAGGGAACCATAGTTGATTGGTCTTTAGAAAAGCCTGTGGGGTATTTTTCTCAATTAGTGATTGATGTGGAAGGACCCAGTCCATTGTGGGTGTTGCATACCTAGGCAGATAGTCCTGGGGTATGTAAGAAAGCAGGTTGAGCAAGCCATGAGGAGCAAGCAGCACCCCTTCAAGGCCTCTGCTTCACCTCCTGCCTCCAGGTTTTGCTTGAGTTTCTGCCCTGACTTGCTTTGATGATGGCCTGTAATATAGAAGAGTAAATGGAATAAACCACATTTGGTTATGGTATTTTGTTAGAGCAGTAGAAACCCTGACTAAGACAGTTATCTTATTCAATTCTATTTTTAGCTGATAGCCTCTAGAAGAGGGAGAGTTCATTTTCTTTAAGGGTGTACCATTACCATGAGTATATGGACAGCTACAAATTGGACTCAGTGGGTTAGAAAATAACAAAAGGGGCCAGTGAATTGGCCTGGTAGGTAAAGGTACTTACTGCCATATCAGAGAACCTGAGTTGGATTACTTGGGTGAACATCGTAGAAGGAGAGAAGTCCTCGGCTGACCTCCAGACACTCACACACACACTGTAGCATGGATGCATCCACACACAATAAATTAACTAAGCAATGTATTAAAAATTTAAAGGATATAAAGTTGGGGAAGGAGAAGGGGGGCTGTGTGGGGAGAGGGGTAGATCCAGAAGGAATAGGGAATGAATATGCATAAAATTTTCAAATAATTAATTTAAAATTAAAACTCTTAAATGTGGTTCTTAACAAAGCAGTGTTTGGGGTTTTGGTCCTGGCAAGTCCTCTGTGATTACCTCAACCTTCGGAGCCATTAAAGAAATCTTCTTCTGCACTCCCACAGTGGTAAAGCATCTTTTCTTTTTCCTGCTGAGTATCCGGGGTGTCTTTCCTCGGCTGTGAGCCACCTGGTAGTCATTGTAACCTGGAATTGTAGCCATTGAGTTTAGAAATGACAGGCACAGGTGCCAGCATTCTCCATGAGATCTCAAGTTCAGTGGCTTGTCTCTGCTGATAGCTGCTGCTTACTGTGTGTCAGAGCCTGGGTGCATGTGCTCCACACTTTTGCCCTTTGTTCCTCCATGCTAACTTAGAAGACCTGGGGTCCAAATGTGAACCAACGGGCAGCTTTGAACCACTCTTAGAGTGATTTGAAACTCTTAGCCTTACTTTATAGTTAAGTACCAGGATCTCAGAATTAAAATAATTGTCTTAGATCACAGAGCCCTACATAGAGGTGGTAGGCATTCACGGGTTGGAAATGGAGTCTGGGCTGCCTGACCTCACGCTTAAGTCTTCTGCCCCTTAGCAGCCTACTGGCTCGAAGTGTCTCCAGCGGGAGGATGGGATGTAGAACACATCTTCCCGCAGGTCCAGAACCAGGGTTCCTCAACTGTCCTGTTCTATCCCAGGGCAGGTGCTTATGCCTTTCTTGCTTTGCATTCTTCTTTATCCAGAGAGGGTGTCCTGGATCTCGTCCTCAGTCACGTGAGACAGAGAGCTCATCTGAGTATTGAAAGTATGCATAGAACTCCTTAGCACATTTCTAATAATTTTTATTCCTCATAAATTAGCTTTGCTGAAGACAGAGTGCAGAGGGAGGTAGTTGGGGGCAGGAATAAACTGTTTGGCACATAGAGATTCCGATGACAAAAGAGGGAAATTCAAAGATGAAAGTCCTAGCCCCTCAGTTTGTTCCTCTTCTGTCCTCAAGGTGCTTGCTTTGTGGTTCTTAGCAGGGAATGATCAGAGGACATCTTGCATGCACATGTATCCATGGTAGTATGGCTTCGTACAGCCAGTCTGCAGGAAAGGTGTTTTGCTAATTACCCTTAGTGTATGTATATCAGGCAAAGTGACAGTTGAGTGATAAACTCAGTATAAGTTCATTATTCACTTAAGTAAAACAAATAGTTTATGGCTCCTTCATTCTGGAACCTTGGCCCTGTTTTCTTCATTTTTATTAACATTGTAGCTGGAGAGCTTCTCTGCGGGTCCCGCCGAGCCCCGGCAGTTCTTATAAGCCCACTTATAAAATAAACACACATACACTTAAATTATTTACAAACTGTATGGCCGTAGCAGGCTTCTTGCTAACTGTTCTTATATCTTAAATTAATCCATTTCCATAAATCTATACCTTGCCACATGGCTCGTGGCTTACCGGCATCTTCACATGCTGCTTGTCATGGCCATGGGCTGGCAGTGTCTCCCTCCACCTTCCTGTTCTCTCAATTCTCCTCTCTGTTAGTCCCGCCTATACTTCCTGCCTGGCCACTGGCCAATCAGTGTTTTGTTTATTGACCAATCAGAGCAATTTGACATACAGACCATCCCACAGCATAACATAGTGGGGATATTTGTGTTGTTGGACTACCTTTAGCCTGATCTCAAGGGTGTCTGTACATCTGAGTGGTTTTGCAGTCCTTTCTTTCTGTGTACTGTGCTGGAAAATTGCCATGTGAACGGCACTGTTCTAGTGTACTTGAATCCAAATGGGCTCTCCAAACAGAAACCATAACCACTTACTAGACTATTACTTCAGGAATCAACTTTTCTTTGCTATATTTATTTGATTTTCTATAAAATTACTACTCTAGTGATTCTTATGTCAGTGATATTTTATGTGGAAGAAGCAGTTTAGCAGGAGGAAAGATTTATTTCAGTGCACAATTTCTAAGGTTTAAATGTCCAAGATTAACTGGATCCAGGGCTTTGGACCTTGTGGAGAGGCAGAGCGTCACACAGTGGGAGCACGCAGCATGGATGTTCACTTCATGCTGATTAGGAGACTGGGGAAGAGGAGCAGGAAGGACCTAGACTGTTACTTCAGGAAATCAACTTTTCTTTGCTATATTTATTTGATTTTCTGTAACATTACTGCTCTAGTGATTCTTACATCTCTGATGATATTTGATGTGAAAGAAGCAGTTTAACAGGAGGAAGGTGACTGAGGATGAGATGCAGGAAACCCTCCCTGGATAGAGAAGAATGCAAAGCAAGGTGGAGCCCCCTTAGTACCACCAGTGACCCAGCTAAGTGTGCCCACCCTCTAGAGTATACAGTAAGTGTGCCCTCCCTCTAAAGTATACGGCACCTTCCAAAATTAGCACCGTCAGCTGTGGAGCAGCCTTCAGCATGTGAGCCTGTGAGAGGCAGTTTGTCCTAAGCTGTAACAGTCACCTTACTAATGCTGACCTCACAGGCGCAGGTGGTGGTGTCACGCTCACCGGGCTCATGGCACATGTGGCACACACAGTGCTGTTCTTCTTTTTTCCATTGTTGATTAGCAGTAGGGAATTCATGTGCAAAACAGATGTAGTAATCAGTGTGATATAAAGGAAATGAAATATGTATTTGTTTATCACCTAGCTTATGCATATTCTGTCTAAGCTCAAAGAGGCATTTAATAGCCAGCTTGGCCGAGCCTTGACCCAAAGCATTTTGGAATTAGCTGGAAAATCTCTGTAGTTCCAGTTCTATCCCCACACATGGTGATGTTAATATTTTTTTTTAATTTTTATATGTAAAATTTAAAGTATTTTTGGAAAGTAAAAAGAGTAAAGCATTTCAGTATTAGCTGTATTAGCATTTTGATGTGTGTCTTTCTAAAGTAGCTTCACTTTCCGTGGCCTAGAGGGACTTATTTTTTCCACATTAACCATTCTAACTCTACTTAAAGGGAGTGCATGTTTGCTGAATACTCTACTTATCATGAGCATAGTGGTGGCAGAAGCTTTCCACAGTAATAGCTTGGATTCAGTGCAGGACTATCCCTGTGATCCAAGGTTCTCATCCCCTTGTATTTCAGCATCCTTTCTATCAGTAGGAGACCCCTTGACTCTATCTGTGAAATCCTGTTCCTCGTTTCATTCACTCTCTCATGCCTGAAGGGTACTTTCCAAGCTTCCCTTGGGAGTGAATAAAAAGGGACTCACTCATCTCACTTTCCAGCCTTGCTCGCTATCTGAATGATAGCACAGGCTAATAATATAACCATCTTCACCTTCTTGACTAATGTATTCCATGAAAAGGAAGCATCATGATGTAACCTGACCTTTTATCGTGTGACAGGACATAAGGTATCTATCTCTCAGCCTTATGTGTTCATGAAGCCTTCTTCTAAGAATGTTTGCAGGGTTTCGTTCTGAGGAAGTAGCAGTGCATGTCTTATTCTTTTTTTCTACTTAACTCTTGTTTTCCTTGGCTAGTGGGCCATCAACTATAGTGTCCAGTCTGGCCTCTGAAACTCTACCATCAGAGGGAACTTTGTGGTACCAACACATTGCCCTAATATGGGGCAAATCAAGGGACTGTTTGTAGTTACCTTTCTGTCTTCAGCTTGTCTCAGCACCATAAGTGGAAGCAGCATTCACTGGCAGAACCTAAAATCCTAAGTCTTCCTTTCCTCAGTGCTCTGAGCTCAGTGACTTTCCTTTGGTACCTCTCTGCAGCCCTGCTGGTGTGTCCTGGTGCAGAAGCCAACACCTTCACTGCCCTCAAATAGTACCAGAATCATTTGATATTAAATGTAAAGCCTGGGATTTGGTGCCTCTAGCTCTACATAGAACTGAATTGCTGAGGCAGAAGACCACCTTAGGGCATACTACTGGGTTCTAGAGCTGACATCATCGTATGGCTGATTCCTACTTGTTAACTGTGTGATTGATTGGTTACCACGAGGCACGTAGAAATGACGGTGCCAGAAGCAGCTAGTGTCAGCATTTGTGGCATAATGATATTTATTTGACTTAATTCCATTTACTTTCTTACTTGATAGGTCAAACTGTGCTGAGAATATCCGCAAACACATTTTACACACTGGCAAACATGAAGGTGTGAAGATGTACAACTGTCCAAAATGTGACTATGGGACAAACGTCCCCGTGGAATTTCGAAACCACTTGAAAGAGCAGCATCCTGACATTGAGAACCCTGACCTCGCATACTTGCATGCTGGTAAGGAAGGAAACCATTAAAGTGCTTGTGTTTTGTTTTGCTTTATTTTTTAATAACAAGATTTCATTTCATTTGCCACAGTAGTTAGGAAGCTGTTTGTAGATTACTGTGACTTCTACGAATGGAATCCAATGTTGACGGAGTCTGTTTCTGCCCCGGTATGGAAGCTCATCATGGTCCTTCCCCACTCTGCATGGAAATAGGCCCTTTCACCTACTTTAATCACATACGCAAATCTAACAAAATTATTGTTGGGCATCAAAGCTAATAGCAAATGTTTAAAACATAGTCAGAAACTGATCAGAGTTTCTTTTGAGCTTTGTTTTTATTAATTGATAGAGCTTAATTTTTTCAGTGTATTTATGATTTAAAATGTTACACTGTATTCTTTGTTCCACTGTTTTCCCATAAAAGCCTGGAAGTTGGAAGAATGTGGCTAGGGAAGTAACTCAAGCACCTTGGAGGTTACAGGATCCTCCCTTTCCAGCAGTCAGGAGGAAAGGAGCCTGGGAATGGCATGGCTGCCAGATTGTCCCTACCTCTTGACATATAAGTCAGATATGATAGAAGATGTCATATATAGCAGTGACTCTAGGTAAAGCAGATTGGTTCCTGTCACCCAGTTTTTTATTTAATTGAAAAATGTCCCTGAGTATAGAATCTTCTATACACAATAGGAAACATTGGGCAGTAGGTATGTCATTCTGTTTAAGGAAGCGTGCACCCCTAAAGTCAGTATAGGAAAGTGTCCTGGGACATGGCCCTAACAGCACCTTGTGAAGACACAGCTAGTGTACCCTGGTCTGCTGAAGCTGACAGCTAGTCACCTCTGCTTCTCACTTCACCCATGTGGCTCATGACAGACTGGTTTTACCATGCCAAGGATTAGTTAGTATACATCTGTGAGGGTATCATTGTATGATGCATGCAATGGAAAGGTTAGCTCAGATACTCTGTGGACAGGACTATAATAAGCATGGTTGGTGAAGCCAGGCTGTGTGTGTGCAAAAACCAAGGGAAGGCCTTTCTATATAAACTGGGCTGTCTTAAGATATGTATTTTTGCACATATGATGTCCACATCAGAGAAAAGAGAATTTTGTGGATAATTTAAGTTAGGATAACCTTAATGCATATGACAATGTGGGACTATGCCAAGTTTGGTACTGGTATATTCTTTCAGTTTTCTCAATTTAAAATAATGTTATCATATATTAAAGTAATGATGGGGTTGCTGATTTCTTGAGCTCTGTTGTATACAGGGATGTTTTGGGAACCAAACAAAAGCAAAGGTCTCTACTTTTTCTATTTTGGTGAGGTTGGCACTTTAGACGTTTTAAAATATGTTTATCAGCTAGAGTTCACACAAACAGATAATGTCAGCTTAGACTATTTTGACTATCTCTACCCTTGGGCTCTCCATCAGCATGAAAGCAGTACAGCAGAGGTGCTGGACGTACTGACTTAGAAGGGGGTTAAGCATGTGCACTGCATGGCCTAGAGGGCCAGCAGAGCCCTTACCCAGTGTGACTGTTCCTCCAGCTGCTTGGCCCAGAATGTCCCCACCCCCTTCCTCTTCTCTCCCTCTCTGCTATCACCTAAGCTATACGTTTACCGTGGACTCTATCTGACGTGAAGTATCTCTTAGCTTGTCAAAGAAACAAATGCCAAAGAAAGGAGGAAGCTCCTCACAGATGGCATCTGTGTCCATTTTATGTCCCATAAACTAGTCCCATAGACTAGAGGGGCAGACCATGTGTCCCATGTACTGGTGGTGCTAGACACTACTTAATGGTAGGCTTTGATGTCTCACTGGCTGTGGACAAAGATTTGATGAAACTGTTCCACTTCCCTGTGTGTATAAGGCTCATGAATGGATGACCTTAGTTTTCTCTTTGTATCCAGCGCATGGTACGTGTTCATGAGTAGACAAGATAGCCTGTGAGAGGTTAGAGGCTAGCAGTGGGAAGAGAGTCTGCTTTTCCCATTCAGCCTCATGCGGTTTGCTCATAGCATTGTTTGCCTTGCCTGTGTTCCTGCTGGGCTTTTGCACTTTCATTTCACTTACTACTACTCTGTGAAGGCGTGTGTGTGTGTGTGTGTGTGTGTGTGTGTGTGTGTGTGTGAGTGATGTTGGGGAGAGCGGGGAAGTGCGTGCGCAGGCCACAGCACAGGCAAGGAAGTCAGAGGACAGCTCTCAGGAGTCAGGTCTCATCTGCCGTGGCTTCTAAGGATCTAACTCAAGTTGCCAGGCTTGCATGCCGAGTGCTGTTACCATCTGAGCCTCTTACCACTCACTGATCTGTGTTTTGTTTTATTTTTTAAATATCATTTCTCTCAGCTGTTAGTGGGAAACTTAGTGTACATTTCCTATTATTGTGGATTAGTGTATTTTCATCCAGTTAACTTTGGCTTTTGCATTTATACATCACTGGATACATAGAATTTTAGGATGTTTTACGTACATGCATACATACATACACACATGTATACATACAAACTCATATATGATGAGGTATATCTGTATATTTTCTTATGACAATGAAATGTTCTTTTTCTGTCTATCGCTTTACCTCTTGCCATAATTTTGTGTTCGTGTAGTCTAGCCCCACCAGCTAACCTATATGCAGCACATGATAGTCTGTTTTTAATCTGGTATGCAGTGGTACTCTTTTACATAAAACACTATCTTTTACTTAGTATTCATATTTCATGTAACTTGATATATTCACTCTAACCAAAAACAAAACTACACACATACGAATGGGGTAGAGTGTATAATATTATATGTTAGCATAAAGGAATACTCAGCATCAATGAAAATGTATGAATGAATTAAAACTACAGTCAGCAATGGTATATAAATCTTTTAGTCATATCATTGGATGAACTAAGCTAGACACCAAAAGTCCATTGTGAATAATTTCTGAGTGAAATATAAGCATAGGCAGCATCAACCTCTTGCCGTAGCCTCAGGGTGTGCTTCCCTCTAGGTATCACTGGTTGCTCTATTCTGTTTCTTAACACTAGTCGGGTCAGACTGTATTCAGTTGAAAAACATTCATCTGGTGCTGTCCTGTGAGCCAAGCATAGTCTGTACTTTTTTTTAACAAACATACTGCCCACTTCTAGATTTCTAAATAGCTAGTAGGATGAGACATTATAATCACATTAGTCCCCCAACATTGGCATCCATTTAAAGTGGTCAGAATTCTCTTGATCATGTATTTCATCTCAGAAGTCCCTTGACTTTTATCTCACAGGTTCAACAGTTGCACCTTGGCCGTTTCTCTTCCTCGGAAGTAAGCTTGGTACCTGTCCACTGCACCTTGAGACAGAGCTGATTGTGTCAGTGTTTTCAATGCAGTGACCTCTCTGACTCGTGTGTGGTTCTTTTCTCTTCAGTAGCTCCATCTTAGAATGCTGTAAACTTAGCTGAGAGAAAGGGAGATGGTGGCAGAGGCGTCACTGGAGATGACGGAGAGCTCCATGCCGGACTGGAGAACTGTCCTTACTGTGCTGACCCTCCCTCCTGCTGCGGAGGCAAGAGTCTCACCTCAGCCCCCAGGAGAATGTGGCCGGCCTGGAGTTCACACTTATCTTTGAGAAGCTGAGATGCTTGAAGGCAGTGAGAGGGCAGTGTGCTCTTTCAGGAAAGATTAAGCAATGAGCCATGATTTGGTCCTTTTCTTTTTTTTTTTCTTTTCCTTTTTTTTTTTTTTTTGTTTTCTGATGTCATATTTTTCATCATATTTATGTTAATTTTTCGTTAGTTCTACATACTAAGACATAGTCATTTAAATAGTACCCTGAATTATTGTCTGTACAGGGTGATATGATCTGAGTTTACTGTGTTGTCTTTACAAATCTATATTTTCATATTCTTCTCTAAGTTAGTTTTTATATTTTTATGGCATGTTTTATTCAACTCTAAAATGGGGAAGTTTGACTATTATCCTCATGTCCTTTGTCTTCCTTTCTAATTATAACTCATTCAGTACCATTTAAGCTATACTTAGTTGATTTTTTAATTCTACTCAAGTTCATACTTAGATTTGATATTCTTCCCAGCCCACTTGCTTAATCAATCGCTGTTGAGGTAAAATAGCTTCAGCCCTTGTCTTCTGAGCTCCACATGCAGGTGTCCTCCCTCAGACACCGGTGTTCTCCTTCGTCGGTCGGGTCTGTGTGCCCTGCTCTGCAGAGCCTTGCAGAGGGCAGTCCTTCCCAGGGTTGTGGCTCTGTCTCCACCCTCTTCCTTTCTGACCTGTTGTTACTTTGATGCTCTGACACATGTCATGACATCCTGTACAGTGATTTATTTTATGACAAAGTCCCAAGCTCTGCAAACCCTGACAGCTTTTCATTGGCTCTCCTTTACAAAAACCAATTATTACTTCAACATAAAAGGAAGGAATTTTTTCTGACATGATTGCCTTTGGTAAATCCATGCTGACTCACTCCTATTAAATTGTACTTCTCCAAATGTATCATTAAGCTCATCCATGAGTATCATCTCAAATTTATTTCCTAATATAGATGCTAGACTTACAGGTCTATAATTTTCAGCCTCTCCCCTCTTCTTTTTAACCTTCAGGCTGGATTCCTTGTTTTCTAGTCTCCTAGTTCTTCACTCTAACAAAAGACTTCCTAAAATAATTAACAGTTCAGGGATGGGAATTTCTCAGCCAGTGATCAGTTCATTTTCTTAAATGCTGCTAAGAGTCTTTGTTCTTCCCAAACTGCTGTCTGTATGCCCTGGCATCCATCTTCGACTGTAGCCAGTCCTCTGTGTCCATTCTCGAATGGCAACTCTGGTATTTTGGTTAACTGACCTTTCTCTTTGCTCTCCTGCTGACTCTCATGCCTGTTCAGGTTCCTAAGTTTGGATGAACTGTACTGCATTCTTTGTAGGTGCTGAGTGAACAGTATCAGAAAGACTGTTTTTGTCAGCCTGGGTTTTTAGTGCTATGATTGGCATTTCAGGAAAATCCCGTTCCTTGATGTTTGTCTGGAGTATATGATTTACTGATCAGTTAAACAGACTTGTGGACTCACTACCACTTCTTCTCTTCAATAATATTATTCTTTATTGAAAACCTCACAATGATAGGCCCTTAAATATTTTAGTGCACACAGAGAAACCCTGTCTCGAAAAACCAAAATAAATAAATAAATAAGTAAATAAATAAATAAAATTAGTGCTTCATATGCTTGAGAGTAAATATGGTTGTTTTTGTTGTTGTTGTTGTTGTTGTTGTTTGTTTTAATGTTCCTGCACTGTGTATGAAGACCTCTTTATATGTTCAGCGCTGAGGAGCAGTGTGTTAGAGAAACATTTTCTGCTGTCTGTCTGGCACACCCTCACTTCCTTCTCAATACTGAGGAGAGGTGGAGCCAGCCCAGACTGAATCCCAGTGGCTTCTGTGTAAGTGGCCAGTGCTGCAGTGATCTCTTTTCATGGATTATGTCCTGCCTTTAGTTACAAAGAAAGGAAGAGGGACAGTAATAATAGTTCCAGGCTTCCCACCAGGCTATTACATCTTCAAAAACAAACCTCTGATGATCACGAGTTTCAACTAATGATTTTTTAAAATGAATCTTCCAGTAGTTAAGTTGCCTAAGGATACATAGTCCAGAGTTTGGCTGAATCAGATCTATGACTGCCTTCTCGAATGTGTCAACATACAGTCCAATCCTGCATGTAAAGGAATTTTGAAAAAAATCCAGTTAATCAAAGTTTTACCATGGAAGACTTAAAAGTGAGGGTAGTTTCAGATTTCAGATTACCTGAATATCTCTGTATTAGAAAGTAAAATTGCACAATAACTTTAAATCCACAGTGGTGAATAGTTGCACAGTGGTTTCTCTGATGCCCTCACCTCCTACAGAAGAAAGTAGAAAGATGGACTCAAATAAGCTAGTATTGGTGTTGACCCTGTTGATGTGCGGCTTTAATCAAGTCCCTCAGCCAGTCTGTGTTTCCTTTCTCAGCTGCATAGTAACTGCAGAATGCACAATTAAAATAAACCTTTATCAACATCTTATCTATCATTAACTCCTCTTCATAGGATTGACAGGTAGTCTCTGAAAATCATAGAAACTCGTCCAGTTAATGGGATAGATCTGAGTCACAAAGACTCATTGCTGGCTACAGGGTCTTAAAAGTTTTAAAATGTTTATGTGTGTGTGTGTGTGTGTGTGTATATATATATATATATATATATATATATATATATATATATATATATATATTACCCAGAAAAGGCTGAATCCTCATTTACCTTCAAGGCCTGTGTAATTCTGAGCACAGTAAAACTTCCTTCAGTGTGTCTTGCCTGTCTCTTCATAGTTAAATTCTGATCTAATCAGAACCAGCATGCACAGCATTTGGAAACTAGATTCTGAAAGTTAAGAAAGTTTTTTTAAAAGAGAAGGGAGATAAAATTGTTGTTATCCCCAAGGACAATTTCATTCATCAGAATTTTAAGGGGAAATTGACTGTGTGTGGAAGGTTTGAGTGGGAACAGTATGAGCTGATCAGGTAATTGATACAGCTTTTCCTTTTTATAGACCTTTTACTGACTGTATTCAATATAATCTTATTTAAAAAATTTTACACCATCACTTACTTTAGTCCCAATTAAAAGTGGTTGTATATGAGAGCTATTGTAGGTGTTGACAAGTCCTATACTGCCTGTGCGTGACAGGTTGTTGCTTTAATTGAATCTATTTAATGAAGGAAAGCACCACAGAATTTTCAAATCATGAAATAAATTTAGATATATTATGTAGTTATCTTTGAAATTTATTTAAAATATAACTATTATTTTTCACAATTTCATTCATTTTTATTTGCAATGAGTAAAATTACCATTGCACAACTTCTAAGTTTTGTCGGGTAATTTCAAATTTACACAAAAATACAGAATAATAGAATTCATTAAACATCCCTAAATTTCACCATGATATTTTCATAGAAAAACAACAAAACCCAGCAAAATTAGCATTAGTACAATACCACTTTCTCTACTATATTCTTTGTTCAAAGTTCAGTTTCTTCCCTCAGATCCTTTATTTTTTTTTTCTTTCACTAGATTCCATCCCATGGGCCAGCATTCATTATGGCTGTCATGTCTTCGTAGTTTTTTTCTGGTCCACGAACACTTCTTGTCTTTTATGACTTTGATGCTTACATAGATAGGCCCATCATTGTTAGAACTTCCTTTATTTTGAGTTAGCCTAATGTGTATGAAAGGTTTTGTTGAGGCTGTGAGTTTGTTATAGTAGAAATGGTAACCTGACCAGCAGAACAAGACTGGATCCTGCAGATCCCTCCACTGTAAAATGGCTCTTCCTTCTTTGATGAGTACCTGTCTTTTGAAAGTGTTTTCTGGCATCATGTTGTGCTTTAGGCTCATCTTGAGCGTTCCCTGACCAAGTCCTAAAGTTGATCCCTTTTTTAAGAATCCTGTCTCCTTTGGTTTGCAGATGGCCTTTGTATTCCAGTTGTGTGCATTACCTTTGTGTGCTTCTGTTTCTTGACATCCTCACCAGACGTATAGGCCATTCTTGTGAACTTACTGTCCATTGCTTCTCTGTGATTGCACTTGAGTTTAGATCTCTGTGACTTTGGGTTAAGCAGTGGCTTTTGTGGATATGACACTAAAAGCACAAAGTATGAAAGAAAGAAAAATAATAGGTTGAACTTCATTAAAAAAAAAAAAACTTTGTGCTTCAAAGGACATTATCAAAAATTAAAGGACACCCTACAAAAAGCAGAAAATAATATGCATCTCTGTCTTATAAGGAGCCTTGATTCAGAGTATGGAAAGCACTCTTACATTTAACAATAGCAGAGCAAATGTCCTCATTAAAATTGGAGGAAACTCTGAAGAGCTGTTCTTCAAAGAGAATTAACCAGTGCCCTATAAGAATACAGAAATACACTCAGCATCATGACTCATTGGGAAAATACCAAACCCAAAATGAAATACTATAAAGTCATTATTTTCAGAGTTTGTCTCATGCTTTTAATTCACTTTTGACTGGAGACTAATGGATATGTCTGAATATGAAATACCCTCAAAGACTTATGTATTAATAGTTTGTTTCCCAGCTGATGACTCCAGTCATAAAGAGGTGATGGGATCTTGAGAGCTCTGGTTTCATCAGTGGGCTTATCAATTGATGGCTGCATAGAGAATGGGCAATTAGGAGATAAGTCCTGGGGGGAGAAATTATGTCACTTGGGGCATCTCCTGGGAACATATGTCTTACCCATGGCCTCTTCCTGCCTTGCTTTCTGTTTCCCAGCAGCTATGAGGTGAGCACCTCTCATGCCATCTGCACCACGGTGCTCCATAGGCTCGCAACATGGGGATAAGACCATGTTTTGAAACTGCCCTAAAAATCAGTCTGTTGCCTCTTCAGTTGCTTTACACTGCATTCAGTCCTCTGATTCATTTGAGTCATGGCTTATATAACATATGAAATATAGGTAGTGGTCTTTTTTCTACAAAGTGGTATCTTATTGTTGAAAGCACTAACCTTCCTCAATTAATTGTCTTTGTAATTCTGTTCAAAATAAGTTAGCAGTATTTCTTTCGTCCATTTTCTTTATATTAGCATAGCAATTCCTAAAATTAAGTATATATGAGTTTTTAATTTTATCTCAAAATGCCATAGCTGAATATATGCATTTCATTTCAACTTTACATTCTTCACCTCTTCGTTGTTCTGTTATCTAATTTAAATCTGTCAAGAGGTTGTCTGATTTATCCCTGCTTTTCCCTTTTCCTGAATGACTTTCTTACTGAGGGGAACTTACAATGCAATTCAAAACAATCTTAGAGAAAAATGAAATGAAGTCTGTATATTTGCATTGAGAAAATAGTACACAGTGAAACTGGTATTCTTTAATTGTATACCTTTGAATAAGAAATTTGTTTTTTTTCTTTTTTGATATTATTCTCTGGTGGGCTTTCAAATTGTAAAATATACACACCTAATTCATATTTTTGTGTTCACACAAACTACGTAGTCATGTGTCATTTAACAAGAGATGCCTTCTGAGAACTGTGGTGTTAGGCAGTTTCGTTGCTCTCATTGATTTATGTATGTGTCATAGACTGCTACACATGTAAGCAATATATTAGGTATCTCTGTTTCAATATCTTTGTCTGAACAAATTATGACTATTTCTGTCTGTCTGTCTGTTACGTATTTACTGCTTTTCTGACTGTAGTGAAGGAAGTATGATACTACAAAATCAAACATTGGAAGAAATGATACGATCAGGGGAATCTTCTACCTTCCATGCAGGTGGGAGCATTCTGACATCTCTTGTGACTGGGTTTTTCATTTCACACAATATCTTCAACGTTCATCTATGTCCTGGCATGTGGCTGAATTTCCTTCCCTCAAGAGACTCAGTAAATATGCATCACGCCACAAGTTACACAGTTACACACCCTGAAAACAAGCTTTCTTAGACTTTCCATAGAAAATATACTTGGAGAGGGCAATGGAAATAAGAAGGAATCAGAACAAAAATTGCACAAAGTGCCATGAGCCTCTAAAATTAAATAGACCCAAAACATGTTATATGGCACATGTTAATGAATATTTGTAATATAAAAGTCAGTTAAATAAAATTTCAAAATCAATTTACTGAGGAAAAAGGAAATTTGAACTTCTTGAAATACTCTTTCACTTTCTTATTGTTTTCCATTTTTCTAAGAAAGATTAAAAACACCTAGATACATTCTTTTAATAGAAGAAAATTCATCATTTAAAGTAGTCATTTGAATCACCTAATAGCTTTCACTGTAGCAGAATATAGCGTAGGCCTAACTCGATAAAACAGTGTTTCTGATGGCTGGTCTAGAGTCTTCTTAAAAAGCTCTGCTCAGACATGTTCACTCTTGTCAAAGCTATTAGTGCCATTTGTTGAGTAGCATGTCAGTGTGATTGGCAGGGAGTCATTCTTTCTTCTAAAGACTCATAATTTTAGTGCATGCTTAAAATAAAAACCTAGCATAAGTGACTTCCTGTTTGTAAAGGAAAAGGCAAGATTCCTTTTCAAGTAGCATAGATTAGTTCAATCAGTGCATGGAATATAAAATTGAATTTTTCCTCTTTGGAAGAGAGTGCGTGTTGGGCACAACTGTAGCATCCACAGTACATTCCTTGCTAGTGTCAGTGTGTTAGAGTTAGTTACAGTACCATTTTCCTTCCAGATGTTGACCTACAACACATTTGGATTTTTTTGTCTTAAACAAAATCCATATTTTAAATGATAAAATAGATTATTTTGCTGCTTGAGCTCAAGGTGCCATCAGTCTTTCTTAATACCATGTGTCTTGAAATGGTTAAATCAGTTAATATTTGTAAAGTACTTAAAATAGAACATCGCTTTCTATTAAATTCTCTAATCATTTTACAAATAAAATACATTATTAAAAACTACTCTGTATTCTGTGTTGTTTTCAATTACATCAATAGGTGTTCCTCTTGATTGACAAAGGGCCATGTTATAAAGTTGTACTTTATGTTAACATAGATAGCCTGGACTATTAACACTGCTCACATATTCATATTTTAACCAATATTAGTCTAATACATTTTTCCTTCTTATTCTCTTGAGAAACATGACTTTGCTATAAAAAATGTGTTTGTATCTTATCATAGAGACATAGTTCTCTTGATGTGTTTGTGTTCTGTTTAATGATGTTTGATTTCGCTTGATGTTTTGTTGTTTAATAGGACCCCAAACTCAACCATTTCTGCTTATCCAATAGTTAAGTGAATCCACATTCTAGCATCCTTTATATAAGAAATATTTATTGACTATTTGACATTTTTATTAAGCATCCAGTCAACACTAAACTATGACATTTTTGTTGTGTTTGGTTTATGTTTGTTAGATTTCTCTGGCTATTTAGACAGAGCAAACCTCACATTTAAATCAAAGACCAAATAAAATAGGTGCTAACTGTTGTCCTTCTTGTGCACATTTAATTATTAAATTCTTTCAACTTATAAGTGTTCTTGTTGTTTAAAAATGAGCTGAGGTCCTGTGTATTTCAGGAATGGTAATATAGTAACTTGTAGAACACATAATTGTTCACATAATTGATTAATATTAAATGTATGGAGGGAAGTAGAAAAGTACTTTTATCTTGTAAGAACTCAGTGTGAGAAGAGTAAGATGATAGACTGGAAGTCTTGAGTAGGCACAGGAGACTCCAGGGTCAATAACAAGTGTGTGCAGAGTATGAGTTGAAAACCTAGATCATATAGATGTGATAAAATGTAGAGAAGGAAGAGAAATAAACCAGGATAATTCTTTGAACTTGCCTAGTAACAGTTTAGGATTCTGTCTTGTTTTGATGTTTCCTACTGTGTGATCCTCATCCATAGTTCTGCCTTTTACCCCGTAGTACAATGAAAAAATAAAGAAATGTGTTTGTGATAAATGCTTTCAGGTTATGAGTCTTTGGCCATGAGCAAAGATGAAGTCCACAAAGTAACTTTTTTTTGTATATAATTCTTTTTAGTATTTAATATATTTTCACCTCAATTTCTCTGTGTCTAATAAAATATGTTAGATGCTTTATGTTC
Organism: Peromyscus aztecus; assembly: GCA_902168405.1. Taxonomy (NCBI): domain Eukaryota; kingdom Metazoa; phylum Chordata; class Mammalia; order Rodentia; family Cricetidae; genus Peromyscus; species Peromyscus aztecus. Next base: position 24,887 of record CABHPQ010134394.1, read on the forward strand.
AGTTTGAAGGTATCGAATTTGTAATATCTTTCCTACCTTGACAAAGGCATTTTAAATCTAGGACTGTGTGTTTCGTTATTTGTTGCAAGATCAAGTTGGGTGTGTTCATCTTCTGGGCATTAAGATGTCAACAGACTCTTCTATTACATTGATATGCATAGTCATTTTCACTCACTGTAGGAAACATTATTTTATCATCATACTACAGGTAAAATTGAATGTTTTGCTTGAAGTAGGACTAAAATGTAGCATGATAATTTATGTGGGCATTTTATCTGAGTATTTGTATTTAGTTATACTTCACTTCTCCATGCTCAGGGCCATTACTAGAATCTCTCTTAGTAATAAAGAACAAAAAGAACCATTATCTCCACCCCACTGCATCTGTCTCTGTAACTAGAAGCTGTGCTGTTCCTGCAGTAGCTCCCCTGAATGGATAGTCTCTTCTGCAGGCTCAGCAACCCCCATAGAATCCTTACAACTAAACTCTGATGCCATAGGCATCTAGAAACTGTAACACAGTGGTCTTTGTGAGGTAGCATTTCCCTGTGAATTAGGACATGAAGAGACCCCCTCACATTGAAACATTACAACTTCAAAGATACAGTAATCTAAACTTCTTTATGATGTCCAAATTATTAATCAAAAACCTTGTTGCTGTGTCTGAAGAGAAGAAAATTAATTTTTAAGCTTCATGAGTAGCAGAGTTTTGAAAACATCTATGTTTGTGAGTTTAGTTTCTACTTTTTCCTTTGCCAAACATGTTGCAAAAAATCTGTAGTAACTGAAAATTAATTTTTGCTGACATTTGTGGATATTGATGAAACTCTGTGCATGTATGAAAAATTTACATGAAACTGACAGTGTCACCTTCCATCCCAGACCAAGTATCACAGTGAGCAAGTAAGGATGCTCCTTGCCTTGCAGATAATAGACATTAATTGAGCAGCTACACAAACAGGTGCTCAGTTGCTTATAAGATGTGTAAGGACAAAGCCTAACATGTTTCTCAAAGGCACACTCGCACAATTATCTGTGTGGAAGGAACATAAGGGGACTCCGTTGTTCTCAATAAGTGACCACATGGTAGCTGACAACTGAGTGATGCAGGCGTTTGTTATTAGCTCCATGTTATGCTGTTCTTATGAGTCTCACCTCAGTTGATCTCCAGAGCACCCAATGCTACAACTGCTCCTAATCCAGTGGTCAGGGACTGAGACAAAGTGGCTGACCCAAACTTTCCAGACTAGTAGTATAGTTTGAAGCCAGCCTTCAGTAATTATGCTGTGCTTTGTAAAAGATAATTGGCAATATTATATGTGATATCCACCCAAAGTGCTTTATCAGTCACAGTTCTCTCACTGAAGAACCACATGGGTTTTCAGGGGTAAGGAGTTTACTATAGGATTAGATGTGCTGTAACTTACTATAGGATTAGATGTGCCGTAACTTACTATAGGATTAGATGTGCCGTAACCCGAGTGTTAAAAGAGGGTCTAATGCAGCAAGGTTAGTCTTGGGTGGGACCCACTTTAAGCCTAAGGTTAAGTACATGTACAATATTTTAAGCGTATGTTGAGTTTTCTCCTTTGTTGTTACAACTGGGAGGTAATCGGTGAAATCAAAGGCCAGATTCTCAGTATTATGCAACTGCGTTTGGATCAGTCACAGCTATTTTCCTGTCTTGAACTCTTTACCATGGAAATAGTAGTGTCTTTAATCAGTTGTGGTGGTAGATGAGGAACACTAGCTCATTGTTACCCACTTAACTAACATGGAGGGCTTTGGCATTGTGTGTCATGGATATGTTGTCCACTTACCACCAGCCGTCCAGTGGACTACCTGACTTCAGTGCTCTCGAAGCGCTCGCTTCGCACCTGTCGTGTCCACACACTTGTTGCAGTTTTCCTGGCAGGGTTTTGCAGAGGAGTGGCTCTTCAGTCAAATAGGTTACTCTGTAAAAAGTGTGTGTGTGTGTGTGTGTGTGAGGGGGGGGAGGTGTGCTGATCTATTTTTTAAATCATGTGCTAGTTAAAAATCTAAACTTTGGACTTTCCGTGTTTAGTGCCTTTGAGTGGGTTTTCAGGTACGATTTATTAGAGTGAGATCTTTCCACCTGTGTCTCCACGCTATGACATTAACCTTTTGTAATTAAAATGCTCTGTCTCTTTGACACATAGTGTGCCCTTTTAATTCTGCCCAATTTTTTTTTAAATCTTCTCTCCCCCCCCCCCCCCCCCCATTTACTCATATGCCACTTGGCTGGACTGGGCCCTTTCAGATGTGAGACGCTGGCCCATTTATCATTAGTGACCATGCTGAATTTTTCTGTCCTTTTTAATATTTAGGTTTTATTGGATGAATGTAGTTTGTACCTTCCAAATGTATCTTAAATAATTGCTACTTACAGGAATTAAGAACTACAAGAGAAGGAAAATGCTGACCCATAGGCTAAGCAGAAGGAGCAGACATTCCCACTGGGTCCAATTTCCTAAGAAGGACCATCGGGACAGTGGCTGGGGTCGAAAGTTATGGTCTGAATGACCTCTAGAAAATGATCAGTTCACAAAGAAGTCGGCTGTGTTTGTACCAAGCAAATAAGGATAAGGAGCAGTCAGCCTCCCAAAGACAGACGGCTCTCCTTTGTCCTTGGCTAGGCTATGAAAACTCAAGAAGAGAAAATAATCATTAGAGTACAGAGATGGAGTTAACATTACAGGACAAACATGGTCCAAGGCTCAGCGTACATGCAGGCATGGAAAGTCAATGTTTCTGTCCTGAAGGGGCCTTAGAGTCTAATGTACATTTTGATCTCATAGTAGCTTAGTTGTTTTGTAGAAGTTCGTTCATCTTATCACCAACCCTAGAACATTGTCTAGGCTTTCCTATTGCTCTTCCCTCGGTATTGCTTTTTCCTCTAAACCTGGACTGACTCATGGGAGTAAGTGTATTGAATATGAGAAAACATACCTTTATTGCTGTAGTTAAATCTTTACTTATTTGTTGTGTGTCAGACTTTTCCTGGGGTTACTCACTTCATATGGGAGCCCACAACAGACTGTACTACAGATATACCAACATCCACCTTGGGGAATAGGGAATTTATTGTTGTTGTCACTTACGGCAGCAGAAGGGACTCAGGTACAACCGTAGCACCAAACCTCATCCCAGCACAGGTGACAGCTCACAAAAGCTGGAACCTGAAGTGTGCTGACAGCCTGCAGGCTGCTCAATGGCTGCTCTGTCCTTTCCAGGTGGTTCTGCCGATCAGAACCTCTAACGGGCAATGCAGCTGTTCTTTGTTCCTTCTAGGCCAGTGGTTCTCAACCTTCCTAATGCTGTGACCCTTAAATACAGCTCCTCATGTTGTGGGGACCCCCAACCATGAAATTATTTTCCTTGCTACTTCATAACTGCAATTTTGCTACTGTTTTGAATCGTAATGTAAATATTTGTGTTTTCCAATGGTCTTAAGCGACCCCTGTGAAAGGGTCGTTCAACCCCAAAGGGGTCAGGATTCACAGGTTGAAAACCTGTTCTAGGTAGTTCAGCTAGTCTCTGCTGCTTTCAGACAGCTTGGCTAGTCTGAGCAACTCTAAGCTGTCTTTACTGCTTATATATTTTTGGAAAAGGGGCCTAGAGAATCCTGCTTCTTTCGGGAACTTCTTAGAACTATTCTGAGTTGTTTACTTCCTGTTAATGGGTTTCCCTGCTGGATAGAGTGTTTCAATGTCCTTGGAAACTGCAACACAGTATTGATGGGTATCACTATGATATTTTCCTACAAACAAAGCTTAAGTAAGTATAACTGTCATATATAATGATGTTCTGGTTTCAGTGGTACCCTTACCTACATACAACTATTTAATGAATTAGTTGTGTTTACAAAACTAAACTATTGACACTTAATATTTGAGTGTAAAGGACAAAAGTGAAGTAGACTTTAAAAAATTAATACAATGGACATTTTAAAATTCTTCATGTATTTCATTTTGTTTGAAGTTCTTCCATAGTTCAATGATATGGAGACAACTTCTTAGTGATTAGGTAATCTCTGGGATACAGAAGACATGAGAAATGGCCAGAGAGGAGAAACAAAGTGTTAATAGAATGAGCATTGTCACAGAATGTCAGTATTCCTAATACCCTCCCTCAAATCTTTATAAGAGGTCATGTCTGAATAGGAATTTATAATGCTGATTTTTCTTTTACTAATGAAATTGGGTTGTTTTTTTTCTTAGTTGATCTTTGCACACTTAGAGGTTGCTGTGTGACGTTTTGATTCATACATACATGGTGCGATGCTTCAGCTTGGCATACAGTGTCTGAAACAGGAAGCCACTTGTCTCAGATCTTTATATTAGAGTCATTTTAACAGTCACAGGCAGGAAATGTATATCTATCGTGACGAATTGTTTGAATGAAGCCTATTTATGCAATGGACAGATCCATAGCAGTTAAAAAAGAATTAGATATAGATGGATTACTATAACCATAGCATGCGACTTTATGCAAAAGGCAGTTTGCAGAGTATTTTGACTGCTATGATCATACATGTCTTAAAATGCAAAAAGAAAATCTGTACATAAATGTGACCATAAGTGTGTGTGTATACATATACATACATACACACACACACACACACACACACACACACACACACACACACGATACCTACCAGACTGTTAGTATGATCATCTCAGACATAGATTTATCTGGTAAATAGCCACTTTCCTTCTTTCTTTATTATTTTGTTTTGGTCATATAACTATCGTAATGACTTTTTTCATCGTAATGACTTTTTTCATGACTAATGCATAATTTACTTAAGAAGTTCTAAAAAATATTTTAAATGTTGTGTATGTCTCTAGGTTTACTTATTTGTTTGTTTCTTTACTATTTGTGCTTCTCAGAAAAAGCAATAAACCTAAAAATGCAAGTTTTCTACATTTTGCTGCTTTTTGTAACCAAAAGAAAAAGCAGCAAGTGCTGTTTGAACTACTCTAAAGCTTTGCCGAGTAGGAATTAGGCTTCCTTCCTCTAGTTAGATCAGGACTGTGCGTGGCATAGTAGAAAACACATGATGAAAAGCATCTGAATTGGAGGCTAACACTAATGTTTCCTTGGTGTATGACCTTGGCAAGCTTACCACCTGCTGCTAGCTCTCTTTTGTGCTGGTAAAATGGTGAGAAACCGTGAGAATCAGTCCAACTGCATGTGATCTCTGCTGCAGTTGCAGCCGCCGCCGCCGCCGCCACCGCCGCTGCCGCCGCCTGAGATGCTGAAGAGTGGAATAAATACACGATTTCACTTGTTCCATGCAAGGCTAGACATGTGGTCATGGCGCTTAAGGAGTTTGTTATAACAAGAGAGGCAGAAATGACACAGGAACCACAAGACAGCTTTCAGGAACCACAATGCCTGCTTTAAGAGCAGGGCTTTGCATGGGACTCAGGAGTAAAGGGCCTGTGAGCTAGGACCTGAGAATGTCTGGACCCCAAGGAGGCCTTAGTGTGCTGTGGGAGAACAGCCTTGGCGAGCCGGAGGAAGACTGCAGACGAGAATGTTATACCACGTAAATAGGAAACCAGCAGGAGTTGCTAATAGATGAGGGACCTGGGAAGGTTCGTACCACTCACAGGTTCTATGCCTTGTGAACATACTTCACTTTCCTAGGCTTCTGTCTCCTTAAAAACACTGAAGCAAAAACTAAAACTCTGAACTAAGTAAAAGAAAGACAAGTGTTTATCCCAGTGTGTGCCCTGTAGAGCTCCCTGAGTGAAGGCTGTGTCCCAGCTCACGGGATCCTTCCACCCTCCTCTAGCTCTGGGCCAAGGACAGTCCCACTAACTTGAGGGCAGACTCAGCCTTCTGTCATTGTTCTGTTTTTAACTGCGGTACATCAGCCACCTCTGTGAATCCCACTTGGTGTCTCCCAGCACACTGATGCCATCTTATCTTACCTCTCCTTAGCTCAGGGTTATCTTAGGGTGGCCTGAGCACAGAGAAGGAAATGAAGAGAACAGTGAGCTGCCTCTGTGCTGAGAGCTGGGTCAGGAGAGTGGGAGCTTTGTCTGACTTATGGGGCTGCCCTCCTCACTTGGTGTCTGACTCAAGGCTTTCCTTTAGGAGCACTTTCCTCTGTTGCTCTTCACAAAGGCTGCCATTCGCCTCTGTGAGGTGCTTTTTCCTCCACAGAGGTTTTCCCTTGCTCCCTCATGGTTTGCCAATCTCAGTGTTCTGCTGACTCTCTTGTCCACTGAGTGAGAGTGTCTGGAATCCTGAAAGCATGTGCATGTCACTGTGCTCCCTCTGGCCCTTGCCCACCTTTCTATAGGCAGTGGGTCCTTCTACAAGAGAGGACATAGACTATGTTTGCTCTTCGGGGGGTTGCATTCATAAAGCACAAACTTTTAGTGTGACCTCTTACCTGGAGTCTATAAGTTGGGAGATTAGATGGTATTATAAGTATAAGGAGAATACTAAAAACAAGTACACTCAAATGCATACAAGGTACCACAGTTCAGTCCAAAATATGACCCATATGTGGCCCAAAGCCTCTTGTAGTACTTGTGACCAGAGATTTCAGATCACTGCAGCTGTCTGTAGGCACTTTTTGTGACATGGGGTGGACTAGCAAGGTTTTCTTTTATTTTTCCAAAACAATGGGAGAATGGCTAGAAAACTGACCCGTCGTGCTTAGCACAAATTGGGATCAGAGATCAGAACTAGCAAGCCCATTGTGAGATGAATCAAGCTTGACTTCGATCATCTTAAAGGGAAAGTTTCTCAAGTTATCTAACCTGAAGCTTAGAAAAAGGTTTAAGTATCAGTCGCTTTAGAAGCACTGTGTTATAAAAGGCAATTGTGTTTGTCCTGAAGCGCATTTCACTAGAACTCTGTTCTTCAGGATGGCTGGTTCTCATTCACATTCATTCCTGTGCCTACCCTGCTGTGTACCTGAAATGCCTTTTGCTAGAGTTTCTGGTCCGCAGAGTGGCTGTCACTCATGTCCACCTACATGTATCTGGTGGCCTCCAGTCCATAAAGAAATCCTCTCTTTTCAGTACAACTGGGTCGGTACCAAATAGTTATGCTGTATTTGGGATTGTTCCAGTGAGATTTCTTCCCTCTAACATCAGTTTCTGGTTGAGAAGTATGTGTTATTAGGTCCTATTGCAAGCTCTGTGATTAATTTGTTTGAGATATTTTTTTTCAGTCTACTCTGAAAGCCATTACTTTGAAAATCAAATCTAACCACTTACTGAAAAAAATGGACTCATTATAGATATTTTCACCAGTAAATCCAATTTCAAAATATATAATCTGAGAAATTGCTAGTATGTTGTTGTTTTCCCAAGACTTGTGATTTTTCTTAGGGTAGTATCAAGGCGTAGTGTTTTAGCACAGAGTGGTCCTCTTACAGCTGTTGCTTTACCCGTGGGGTACTTACTGTCATTCTGAATAGTTAGTGGATATGCTAAGACCTTATCAGAAACATAGTTACACTTTGCTGTTCAAATTACCAAAGTGGACATATTAAGAAACAACAGGGGTTGATAGTTTAAACTGTGCATGCTTATGTGGAGGCCAGAGAGCAGTGTCAAATGTCTTTCCCAGTCTCTGTCCATCTTATTTTTTGAGACAAGGTCTCTCTCTGCACTCACTGACTTGGCTAGACTGGCAGGCAAGCAAGCCCCCCAGACCCTCCTGCCTCTACCTCCCAAATGCTGGGATTATAGGTTCATACTGCCCAAGCAACTTTTTATGTGGGTGCTAAGGATCCAGATTCGGGTTCTCACGCCTGTTTATTGATCTCATCGGTTGATTGATCCATTGAACTGTTTAGTAGGGGTTAACTACAGTTTTGAAGTCCAAATGCAGCCCTGGCTAATGCACAATTTTCAATATGACATAACTAGAATTCAGCTTTTAATATGAAGATTCTTAAAGTTTTATAATTTATTTTACAAAAATACAGCCATTCTCTTTCTGAGAACAATATTTGAGGCATGGACCAGTACCCTAATATTGGGCCCTGGGGGCAGCACAGGACTGTAGTTAAAGTCATTATTATTATTATTATTATTATTATTATTATTATTACAGTGATTTTGGGAAATTCTAGAGACAAGTGACACACATTCTACTCAACAATTTTCCCTTTAGTTAGAAAGTCACAAAGTGATGCTGGATACTGTGTACCTCACCCAGAAGAATGTAGAAAGATGGGTGCAGGCTGAACCTGTTACCAAATTTCAAAAGGAAATGCTTATCATCCACACAGCTACACAAGTGGAGCCTGCAGCAATGTGCAGTGTTCGGCTCTGAGTAGATGGCCACTTTGAATTTTCTTTTTTAAGCAAGCACACCCACTCACAATAAAGCTGCCTAGCCTCTGTTTCTTTTTATAGCAAATAAGATCTGTAGATGAATTTGTTACTAAAAAGCCTGTTAATCTGCATTGATTTCTAATTTGTTCTGGATTCCTTAGCTGAGAAATATAGTTCATCACTGGTTGTTCCATTACCTGACAGCGGTTGATGGAGCATCCGTGTGCAGAGTGTTGGAGAAGGTTAGTATTTATTGGTTGTCATGGTGCCACAGCCAGTGTAGTCTTGCTGTCCAGATGTGTGGCCACCAGCGATGGGACCTGTGAAACTGCAGGACACACCCAAGAAACGGCGCCAGTGTGCTGGGCCTTAATAATCATAGATACTTAGCTCAGTACAAGAAACTCTGAAAGTACACCTCCCCAAACCTGGACTCGTATTTAATATTTTAATATGAAATACAAGAACAACATGTGAAAACTGAAACCTTTTCTTCACTTAACTGGATGCTATTGATCTGAAAAAAAATGCCCAAGGCAGTGATAGCTGGAATTATGAGCAATAAAGGGTCCGTTTCTGTAACAAAATGGTATGTAATTAGTGAAGATGGGGGAGCCTATGTTTTGTTTTAAAGGCGTTTTAAAGAAACAGTTTGAGTGTCACAGCACTAGGGGAAAAAAATCTTGATGCCTAGAATCTTGAGTTCTTCTCTGGTTGCATATTTGAATTAAAATTATGATTGCATCCTGCTTGTTTGCTTGTTTTTAATCTCCACCTGTATTTCACTCAACAAGAATGTAATCCCTGGTTCACCCACAATGTGAGCAACATGAAGCCTGTCTCTGCTTTTGCTGTATTAGATATACATAAAATTTGCATTACTTAGTTTTCTGACAGCATCCATCAATTAACTAGTGAAAAAAGACAATTTATTGCTTATTTTTTATACCTAAAGTACATAGAAGTTTCTTTGTCTTTAAGATTCTATAGCTTAAGTGTGGATTAAATTAAAACATTCAACCTATATTTGAAATTTAATGAAAATTATAATATTTAAAACGTGTGCACAACTCTTTCTCTCCCTCCCTCTTCTCCTCTGTCCCTCCCTGTGTCTCTCTCCCTCCTCCCTCCTTCTCCCCCTCCCTCTCTTCTTCCCTCCCTCCCTGATTCTTCCCTCCCTCTCCTGTCCTCTCTCCTTGACCAGCAACAGAATAGAGTAAGTGTCAGATCAGCATGTTTTGAGACTCTCTTGTCTGCCTCCCATTTTCCAATTGATATTTAGTCAAGCAACCTGTGCTGAGTTTTTGTTTCTTGAAGGAAATGTGTACATTGCTTAGAAAACTGTTCTTTCCCCCAATACCATTTTAATATATGGCTGTTAAAATTCTAAATTTGAAAACAACTAGAAGACTGCAGAAATTGTTGGACTACAATGTAAAAGCTCTCCACAGTATAGAATGTTTTTGTTGAGATTTATTTACAGTATTGGCTGATTTTTCTTCCTCGGTGTCAGTGTCAGATGTCCAGTTCTGTTTTCTTGATCTGTAATGTGTCTGTCACTGAACGTTTTTCTTTCTCCCTTCTTCATCAAGCAAGGTCTCATAGTAACCACACAGTGATTTGAAATAGTCTTTCTCCGGGACCTTCAGGATGCTGTATCTCACTTCAGAGGTGGACAGTGGATTTTGTAGCACTGTAACTTCCAGGCTGTCTGACTTCTCTATCCACCGAAACCTGTGGTGACAACTGACAGGGTTCCCTAACACCCCATTTCATTTCTAAAATTACATAGTGCTGCTACGGCCAGACACTGGCCTCCATCACACCCTCACCTCCAAATTAGCCATTACCTAAGCTAGTGTCTGTTGTGGGAAGATGGCTTTATGACATTACTTAAATCGTCTATTTAAGCTTTGTTACCCAGGCGTATACAGCAGAAAAGCAATATATTTTGTGTGTAAGAAAAGAATGTTATGAAATGAACTAAAATGGAAACAGGAGAGAGAACTGTACCAAGCATTTACACTGGTGGAGAGAGCCTTGAGCTTTGTGAATAGCAAGAAAACTGCTCGGGATTTTCAGATTTCTCAAAGTAAGATTTAGTGTTACAATCAGGAAGACTGCATGATTCTAAGAACTGGAGAATTTAGTCTTTGCCCTGCCCTCAGAATAAACAAAGCAAGTCCTTTGGAGCAAGCTCTGTGCATGCTTGACTTGTTATTTAGTAATCAAATTCACTATCTTAAAAGTTGTAATTTGTGAGTTGTAAGAACTTGCAGGCCACCAGAGAGAAAATATTTTAATCCCATTTTGAATTGCTTCATTTGCTTATTTACTATATACATATATATATATATTTTAAATGAAGCATGTTTTAAAATTGTAACTGAAAAACATTGTTGCTTGTGTTGTAACAATTTATATGCTTGTTGTTTTCTTTTCTCGGATTGAATCTGAAAGCACACCATGGCTTCAGTGATTTACTTAAATTCAAAATTAATTATGAGAAATTCAGCATAAATATGACAAATAAAAATTAGTTTTTAAAAAGTGAAGATGGCAGTCAGAACAGCTATCCTAAGAAATAATGATGCATCAGTTTGTAAGGTTTGTCCTTGAAAACATAATCTGTGTTGTCTTTGAGAGCTGGAGTTGTAAAGTATATTTTAATGAATTCTTCTTCACTTTAAAAAATATGTTTAAAAGTATGAAGTAGGAGACTTTAGTTAATATACTATTCTAGCTCTCAAATGAATTGTGTTTTGGTTTGTTTTTCTTTTTAATTAAAAAACAAAAAGCTTTTGTTCTGCTCCTCAGAGGGAAGGCTGGCAGTCCTGTGTTCATCTAATCACTTAACTTGAAGCAGGTCACCCTGGAGAAGCTGGCAGTGACTTTGTCCCTGTCAGTCTGTAATTTTGGAGGGGACAGGAGCAGCTCCTAGCTCTTCCACAGGGCACTCCCCTCTGTGTAGTTCCTGCTTTCGTTTTCCCTTGTCAGTGAGCAGTGGTGCCTAATTTTAGCTGAAATCATTACTGGTTCTCTGTGACCTGGCAGAATTAAAAATTCTGTTTAGAAGGGTCTGAGGTCCTTCCATTTTCCATGGCCACTTCAGCTGAGCTGTTTTCTGAATTGCAACTTGTGTGGGAATTTCAGACTATCATTTGTCAAAGAGCTGAATTTAACAGAACATATACAGAACTCCTCAATAGGGTTTGAGGTGAAATGGGCTCATGCAAGCTTAAAAGCTAATTTAAGACATTTATCAGATACGAAGGGAATGGAAGTTCAATCAGGCTGCAACAGCAAGATGCACACCGAGTGCCAGCCAGTAGAGTACAAAGTGGCAGCCTCCCCGACTCTGGCAGAGTACACCTTGGTGGCTGACCAAGTACCACCTTCTGGGTCTGGGCCACCACCAGATCAGCCTGGCTCCACCATGAAAGGATGCCCGTACAGACAGAGGTAGGCAGTGCCCTGTGGGTGAAGCCGACAAGCACCCCTTCCCTCCCAGTGGGTTCCTCCCCTGTGTCCTTTGTTTCTACTTCCTCTCCTTTCTTTCCCAGCTCTCAGGACCTTTCAACCCCTTTCTTTTTTATTTTCTTTTACAAAAAAACCAGGACCATGCTGTAAATTCACACCCGCAAACCTGAGGGTCAGAGAGAGCATGCCTGAGAGGTAAAATAATTAAGTCCAGGGCTGAGGACAGAACCCAGCACACTTGGCTCCTGGGCAGCGGTGGAGAGAGCCCTGTCAGAAGTGTGAATTGCCGATTACTTTTAAAGAAAGTATTATTTTCTTGAAGAATGCAGCATTCCTTTCTGTCTGCTTCTTCCCTCAGCTTATGTGGCTTTACCAAGGAGACAATTCCTTTCATAAGCCTTTGTCCACTAATTTCTTGAATGGGGCTTTTGCCTAGATTTTTTTTTTTAATTTCATTTTCATTTAACAAGAAAACCATACTTTGCAGGTGTTTTGTATAACTTGCCATTCATTATTAAATTCACCTATACATGTCTTCATTACTCAGATTACACGGCTTATTTGTAAAATATGTCTAGATTGCTGGCCTTTAGCTGACTATCCTCTCTGACAGAAATCTTGTGTCTGGAGACAACAGTTTTGCAGATTCAACACTGTCAGCATTATTAGTCTACTTGTGAATTGTTATACAAGAAGCACTGAAATCCCAACAATGGCAAATT